>VZTV01107511.1:767-12737 GCA_013400875.1 Anhinga rufa | reverse complement strand
TAGTTGCAGATGTCCCTGCTCAGGGGNGGAGGGGGGTTGGACTAGATGAGCTCTAAAGGTCCCTTCCAATCCAAAGTGTTCTGTGATTCTATGATTCTACTGTGAGGATGATCAAGCACCAGCATAGGTTGCCCAGGGAGGTTGTAGAGTATCCATCCTTGGGGATATGCCAGTTGACCAGGTGTGGTCTTGGGCAACTGGCTTTAGATGTCCCTGCTTGAGCAAGATGGTTGGACTGGATGACCTCTAGAGGTCCCTTACAATCTCAACCATTCTGTGAATCTGTAAGGTTTATGCAGCTAGAAGAACCACATTCCTCCAGGAGTCCTAATGGTATGAAGAGCCCCAAGCCAATGAAGATGACATGTCACAAGTGCATTTGTTCAGCATAGTTATGTACATGCTGGGTCAGCTAACCAGCCTGGTGAGAGGAAGCTTTAAGAGAGCTGTGGACCATCAAGTGAGGGCAAATCTCACAGCCAAGGCAGGTTTGTCACAACAATGACAAAGAACACTGTTTCTGAGGACTATTAGCCAGAGTTAATGTTTACAGTAACATGCTTTTTCATAAAGAAAGGGGTCAAATTAGGAGCATGGGCTACTGTATTTTCTTTCTTCAGCAGTTGAGGATCACAACACGGTCTTACCATGTAAATGAGGGGTGAAATAACAGATCCTTTTACACTGTTTTTTTGAGCAGACAGGATTACAGCACAGATTGTGTTGTGAAACAAAGAATAGCTCCACAGGAACCATGACTCTTCCTATGAATCATTCTGTCCCCCCTCTGCCCTTCCCATATACCCTTTCTTTTTGTAATTTTTCTTAAAGGTAAATATCTTCTAGATGGGTATGCCATACTAGCTGAATGGCTGGACTTAAAAATGACTAAAGTTGGCTGTTTACTAGCTACAATTTTATTTAATAAGTAGTGACTGATAATGGTTATTTGCCTTCCTACTCGGAGACGGAAAATACACTTTAAACATAAGCATATGCATTGTCAAAATTATAAACATACCCTTCCCCTAAAGTGCCAAATAGAAATAAAAGTCATAATACACCTCCAATATCAGGAGAGAAATTGGGGTGGAGGGCCTGGAGAGATGGAGGTATATGTTTTTCTGCATAATGTTATGTTAACAACAGCTATGAGTGAAGAGAAATTACATATGGAGCCATGCTGACATTTACAGGAACTGTTGTAGAGAACTTGAAATATATAACAGAGAAAATAAGAGATCTGGAGTTAAACGGTCACATCACATTTAGAAATTGAAGGAAGCAAGTGTTGTAGTTCGTGATAATACAGGTGGAGAAAGGATTACAGGTGTGTCTAAGGACTGCTTGAAGAGCATTAATGGACATTGTTTCCCTGTAACTTTCAATAGGCGATTTGTCAAATACTCCCTGATGTGTGTTTCGAAGTGAGTGCTTCTTTTTGTGCATTCCGAAGGTTTTGCTCCCTGGAGGAAAGCAGGAGCAGTCATGAATGTGCCCTGACTTGCACTGACTGCAGCCTTTTTTGGTCTGAGCCTAACATCCAGTGATTTACAACATAAAGTAGTGACAAAATCTTATTTTTCCTGACCCTCTATCCTGGTAACAGGAACACAACAGCCAGATCAGCAGTATATAGCACAGAAAGATAATTTTAAGCAAGAAAAATGCTATCTAGCTGCTGAAGCGTGCTCTATCTCTCCTGCAATGCTCAGTGGCTGGCCGTGATCTGGCCTGAAGTATATTCACTTGCAGTAATGCTGGCAGACATTATGTGTCACATATCACTTCACAGTAATTTCCTGGATTCAGCAATTATTTCACTAATGTTTTGTTTCAAGTCTTCAAAAGTGTCTAAGTGTCCAAATTTGATTTTTCGTGCATATAAGTAGTCTTAAGAAGCTGTGGCTGTTTTGTACAAAAGACAATGTTTCAGGAGCTCGCTGCAGGATGAATATCTGCTATAAATATTATTTCTGTGTTTTGCTCATTAAAATGTGAAAAGGTAACACTTGAATGCACACATATATTCCAGGTATTTTTCTGGGAAAGTATTTTTTCAAATTATTCTTACTGACTTATTGAGATGCTGTTGACTTACAAATCAGCAACAAAAAAGTGCAAATTCCTATGAAAAAGGAAAAGGAAAAAGGAAAGAAGGAAGGAGAGGAGAGGCAAGGAGAAGAAAAGGAAAAGGAGAAGAAAAAGAAGAAAAAGAAATGTAACACACAGAGGAGTGAATATGAGCCTTAATCCAGCCTAAGGACTGGTCATAGGAAAAACACAAAGTAGGTACAGCTTTATGTAGAAGATATAGTCACAAACAAGACACTCAACTCGTTAAAAGATATTTTTAAGTGCTTACGCTTCTAAAGTACCATCTCCAAAAGAAAACAAGATTTTCCTTTTAGTAAGTACACAGCACGTCAAGGCTGATCAATTTGTTAATGTGAATGTTTGAGAGAAGAGAGATTACAGCTGTATAGGTTCTGACATGTAAATGAAAGTAGTTGGGTCAGAGTAAAAGAATATGGTAAAATGCCATGTATGCCCAACTTCTGTAGACAAAATCTGTGTGATTTTGGGGGGAGCTTTGTGATCACATAATTAAGGATTGCGAGGGTGCGAGCACACCCAAGTTAGAATGAGCTTTGTTGCGGGTTTTGTGAATGAAGCTTTAACTGCGCACACAGCCCAGGGAGCCCCATGTTCCCAGGCAGACTGGGGACAGAAGCTTCGCCGTTATATAAATTGTAACTGTTTCTCTAAGAAAATCCAGTGAGGGCTTTTGGACAGGAAAATTGCAGGATTTAGACCAAAGGTGAGGAATCTTTGGGCCACTGGTTAATTATGATCTGCTTTGTTACAGTAACAGAAATAGTGCTAGACAAAAAGAGACAGTTCTTGTCTTGAAGAGCATGCACTCTTACTATTATTTTATTTGTATTCTTCCCCCTTAAAATTAGCCGCTGCTTATAAAGTATCCACAATAAAGCCAAACAGTGGGATGGAGACAGAGATTGACTAAGTGAAACCTGCCCTAAGTGTGCACCCAAGAGATCAACAGAAATCAATTTGTCTTGCAGAGGTAGGTGGTTATACATAAAAGCTGAGAAAAATCATACTGAAAGCCACGGGAACACTTTCAAGTGGCAAAATTGGGGATTGCCTACTGCATATGCCCATGCTACTGGGAAGTGTGTGTATACGTGTGCATGTGAGTCATGGAGAGAGATACTGAGAGACAGAGAGCGGAAAGGAGAGAACAAGGGAAAGGGGGGAAAAGAAAAAGGAGGAAAAAAGAAACCACTGGAGACACACAGATGCAAAAGCACAATGGTTGTATTAAATTCTTTTGAGCTTTTCGTACAACTTACATAATTCTCAAGAAGAAGAAAATAAAGCCATAATTTATGCACAGTTCTCCCTAGCAAGTGAAAAAAAAAAGTTATTTTTACAACCCCCTATATTGATTGTATTTTTAGAACACTTTCTAAAATAAGTGGAGAATTCAATCCTCCTCTCTGAGGCATGTCAATTTGTGCCCACATAGTGGATGGAAAGATTGAACCCTAAGTGCAGATCATGACATTCTGCTGTGATAAAAGCTGTTTCTGTTTGCTTTAACACTCATGCATAGTGGTAAATGCCACCTGTGACACATTGGGATAAGTATAACTATCTCTATTGCATCCAATGATTGCAATACACTGAAAGTTGTTTCTGAAAGTTACCTCTACTTAGATAACTTAATTTTCTTCAAGTGCTTTAAGACAGGAGAGGCAGTGAAGCTATAGATACAAATATATTTCATTTGACAGGAGTTTTTTTCAGAACATGATACCAATTAACAAAAAATAATACGTCTTAACAGAAAATCAGTCTGTGATCAGCTTAGGCATGTGCTTGTTTCTAACCCTGTTCAGGAAAAGCCTTGAACTCTTGCTTAGATCCTTCTTAATCATGCTTGTAGGCATTGCTTAATCACAGAATCACAGAATGGTAGGGGTTGGAAGGGACCTCGAGAGATCGTGTTGTGCAACCCCCCTGCGTGAGCAGGCACACCTAGAGCAGGGGGCACAGGACCGCGTCCAGGCAGGTTTTAAATGTCTCCAGGGAAGGAGACTCCACAGCCTCTCTGGGCAGCCTGTGCCACTGCTCTGGCACCCGCACAGGAAAGAAGTGTTTTCTCATATTTAAGTGGAACCTCCTGTGTTCCAACTTGTGCCCGTTGCCCCTTGTCCTGTCATTGAAAAGAGTCCAGTCCCATCCTCTTGACGCCCACCCTTCAGATACTTATAAACACTGATGAGATCCCCCCTCAGTCTTTTCTTCTCCAGGCTGAACAAACCCAGGTCTTTCAGCCTTTCCTCATAAGGGAGATGCTCCAGTCCCTTGATCGTCCTTGTGGCTCTCCGCTGGACTTGCTCCAGCAGCTCCCTGTCATTCTTAAACTAGGGGGCTGAGAACTGGACACAGCACTCCAAATGCAGTCTCACCAGAGCAGAGTAGAGGGGCAGGATGACCTCCCTCAACCCGCTGGCCACACTCCTTTTAATGCAGCCCAGGACACCATTGGCCTTCTTGGCCACAAGGGCACAGTGCTGGCTCAGGGTCAGCTTGCTGTCCACCAGCACTCCCAGGGCCTTCTCAGCAGAGCCGCTTTCCAGCAGGTCAGCCCCTAACCTGTCCTGGTGCCTGGGGTTGTTCCTCCCCAGGTGCAGGACCTTGCACTTGCTTTTGTTGAATTTCATGAGGTTCCCCTCGGCCCAGCTCTCCAGCCTATTGAGGTCTCGCTGGATGGCAGCACAGCCTTCTGGCATATCAGCTACTTCTCCCAGCTTAGTATCATCAGCAAACTTGCTCCATCCCTTCATCCAGGTCATTGATGAATACGTTGAACAGGACTGGACCCAGTACAGACCCCTGGGGGACTTCACTAGTCACTGGCCTCCAGCCAGACTCTGCCCCATTGATGACAACTCTCTGAGTTCTGTTGTTGAGCCAGTTCTCTATCCACCTCACTGTCCACTCATCCAACCCACACTTCCTTAGCTTGTCAATGAGGATGTTATGGGAGACAGTGTCAAAAGCCTTGCTGAAGTCAAGGTAAACAACATCCACTGCTCTCCCTTCATCGACCCAGCCAGTCACTCGATCATAGAAGGCTATCAGGTTGGTTAAGCATGATCTCCCCTTGGTGAATCCATGTTGACTGCTTCTGATAACCTTCTTTTCCTCTACATGGCTAGAGATGACCTCTAGGATAAGCCGCTCCATCATCTTTCCAGGGATGGAGGTGAGGCTGACTGGCCTGTAGTTTGCCAGGTCCTTCTTCTTGCCCTTTCTGAAGACTGGAATGACATTTGCTTTCCTCCAGTCTTCAGGCACCTTTTCTGTCCTCCATGACCTTTCAAAGATGATAGAGAGTGGCTCAGCAAGAACTTCCGGCAGCTCCTTCAGCACTCGTGGGTGTATCCCATCAGGGCCCATGGTTTTGTGAGGATCCAGTTTGCCTAGGTGATCTCTGACCCAATCCTCCTCAACCAAGGGGAAGTCCTCCTTACTCCAGAATTTCTCTCTCCTCTGGGTGCTGGGATGCTTGAGGGCCAGCCTTAGCAGTGAAGACCGAAGCAAAGAAGGCATTCAGTAACTCTGCCTTCTCTGCATCCTGCATCACCAGGGCCCAAATCAGCGCTAGGGTAAATATCCCTTCACCCAGCCACTGCCTGCTGTATGTTTCTTATGCGTGTAAGGACACATATATATATATAAATAATCAAGATCTGGGCAGAAAAGTGTCCTTCAGCCTACTCTTTTAATTGCCTCCCAGACACTAGCCTCTTCTTGTACCATCAAATGAACTTGTTTCCACTATTATTTAACTCACTGTGGCTATCAAGGCAGAACCAGAAACTTCCAGAAACATCCAAATCAATGAAAATCTATTGCTCAAGAAACCCGAACAAATCTCGCAACATTATCTTCCTGGAGTTAAGGGCTATAAGGCTGCTATACTGCCAGTGGCATATTTCTTTTGGCATGGTGTGGAAGCTCGGAGAGGGCAGCAGGGTGGCAGACTGCCTTCAGATGAAAACTTGTGCAACTTTTCCAACCGTCTTTTCATCCTCCACATGTCTCCTGCTTCAGAAAGTTGTTCACTACCACAGACCTCTGGAGGAAGCCTGTGTACATGTTGTTGATTGTCTTTAGTGGCTACTATAACTATTACTAGTTAATCAGCTTTTTGGGTGGGGAATCAGCTGTCCTGTTTGTCTGGGAACTCACATGCTGAGGTTCTGGTCCACACATGGAGCTCCTGGACACAGTGTCAGCCCATGTATTACAAATTATGTGGCAGGAATAAATCATCTTTTTCTCTAGCTGTGCTGGCTGTCCAGGTCCGTGTCTGCCATAAGGATGAAGAACTGTAAGGTTCCAGCTCCAAAAGGCCTTCCTTCTCTCTCCTCTGTGCTGCAACCCACACTGGCCTAGTTTTGAAGCATGCTGGATAATGGATGTGAGCAGCTAAAATTTCCTTCCTGTGTAAGATAGTGTGCCCTTTCTAATATTAATTTCTAGAGGGCCCCAAGCTCTTTAGCAATTTAATAACTCCAGGTGGGCACTAAAAAACTAGTCAGTATTGACAGACCCTCTGATAATAATAAATAAATGAAAATGTCTTTTTGTTAAAATTTTGCTGAGAAACTATTTTTGTCCTTGGGCAACATTTTGTTACTCTGCTTGCATGCCTCAATGTGTTTCCTACTGAGCTGGCTATACAGTTCTATAGATATAACAATACATATGCATGCCTGCATTATCTATATATCTCTTGTTTGCTAAACCTGAAGTAATTTATGTAATTATACACAAAATGTATTTTATCTAAATACACAAAGAAGATTTTTTTTTAAATGCCACTTAGGATCTAGATTTAACTTAAACCACTACTTAGTCTATCTTCCTTAATAGGATACTAAAAAGGAATTTTATGACAACATTATCAGGAGCATTTTGCTGATAATTAGAATAACAATAATAATACTGAGATATTTTTTCAGTAATAATGGTGTTATTAATGAGATTTTTATGAAAGACAGACTTCTTTAGTATAATTATGAAAATTGATCTTTTGCATTTTACTTATTCACTGAAATCAGATAAGTGGCTTAACTACATGTATTATTTCTAATAAATATTCAAAAGAATGCATTTAAACAAGGCACCTCATTCTATTCTTGCTCATATTCCTTGCATTTAAATAAAAGTGTAATTGCTCTGCTTTTTTAAACTGCTAGTTTGGATTAGCTGTCTAACCTGTACAGTGTAGCTGTTTGCTGTTTGCATTTTTAATAGCTTTATTACCATTTGGTGAAGCCTTAATTTCTCACTCC
Source organism: Anhinga rufa (assembly GCA_013400875.1). Classification (NCBI taxonomy): domain Eukaryota; kingdom Metazoa; phylum Chordata; class Aves; order Suliformes; family Anhingidae; genus Anhinga; species Anhinga rufa. The sequence continues at coordinate 5,340 of VZTV01107511.1, read as the reverse complement.
CTTGAAGAGTCCTGCCTTTAAGTCAGCTCTACAATTTAACCAGCAATAATCTGTCAAGATAAGATAAAGACCTACACCAGATGAAATGCAGTATTTTTGTGTAGCATTCTGTCATTGTTAAAGGAAAGATCTGAGTATGTCAAAATGTAACACCTGAAAGTTTAATAAACTTTGTAGCATAATTTTACAGTTCACATTTTAAAATAAATTGTTCTAGAATACATTAGCTTGTTCACTAGTGAAATCAGTTAAATATCTATATAAATATGTTTGGGTGAATGGAGCCAGCAGTTTTTCAACAAGGATAAAAGTTCTTTCAGTTTTCAAGCCTCAGATTAAGTCACTTCTGAAAAATCCTTCCTTCAATTCAGTTCTATTAACTCTGCAGTCTCCTCGTAACTCCTTCATAATATTTGGCCATAACATCACTGCAGAGGTTCATTAAATATTGCAAACATTCTTTTTTTTAGAGTTGATAATACTGAGGTAATTGAAGTGAAGCGTGCTTAACTCCTCACTTTCAGGACTCAGGCTGCTCTTCGAGTATTCCTGGTTTTTTTTTTGCATTCCTGTTTCACTTATTTACACGAGTAATATTTTTTTAAAAAGATATATAGAAAGATGAGGTCCTAAATCCATGTTAGGGTAGAATATTAAATGAACTGTTTCAGGTGTATATGAACTAGTGTATTTATAGGAAAGAAGAACAAAGAATGAGTTTTTCTGTTTTACCTTAGCAGAAACCTCTATTCCACATGCAAATGGACATCAGTGTCTTTCATCTAACCAGGCATATTCAGCAAAAGTGGAAGAAGTGTGGGCTCTGTGAGCTAATCCTGAGTCCATGAGAGTAGATCCAGGTCAGATATGTGGACAGGGAGGGAAGACCAGAGCACTGTGCATGGGAGTGTTTGGGCAGCCTTCTGTCCAAATCCTGCACCCCTACGCCCTCCGGGCAGCTTGGGCTGTGCTGTGATCTTTCTGTGCACGACCCAGGAAGGGAGGGAGCTTTAGGATTGCACACTCAAGATTTTAGATTTGTTTTTTGAGTAACTGAACTCTTATGAATACTATTTTTTTTTCTTGTTAGTAAAAAGGTCCAGTCAGATAAAAAGCCTGTGCTAGTAGCTCAGTTTGCAGGCATTCAGCTCAGCTCACTCCTCGGGCTCAAGCTGTTCTCTCTCTCCACAATGACCAGCACTCCTCTCTTAGGCTGGTTAAACTTTCCCAGGGCAGCTTCGCTAAAACATACGCTTCCATGAAATGATTCCGTTTTGATGAACCATCATTTTACAGTGAAAAAATCTGATTTGCTGCCAAATTCCCCAATCCATTTATCTTCAGTATTCCATCTTCCTGGGCTAGTTCTGCATAGAGCTATATTAAGAAGCAGCCTCAAATGCTCTTTTGGAGTGCTCTGAAGGTTTGGCACCACAGACCCTCTATTAATTACAAATACCATAGTACAGTGTATTTCCATTTCTCACAGTCAGTGATTTATGAACTGCAGAGCCATCATTGAATAGATTTGACTTATGAGAACCAGGCCCTGCCTGAAACCACAAAGGTTGTTAATAATTTAGCACTGCTCTGACATAAACTTGGTACTTCTGTGGGCCTTGGTTATTAGTTATGAGGAACAGAATCCAATTTTTAGAACAAACAGGAAAGATATATCTGCAATAAATACATCCACTCTGTGCTTCATCAAACTCATTGCTTTCAGAAAATCTGTTCAATTTTATGGTTAAGGCCATAGGACTATTTTGTATCGCTCACATAGGATGTGGCCTTTCTAGTAAAAGTACTGAGATATAAAACGCACATTTAAGAAATAGGTGAATCTAAAATTAGGCTCCTAAGTCCATTGTTAAGGACTTAAAAAACATTTAGGACTTAAAAAATATTTAGTAGTGGTTGCTACTTCATGCCAGCCACAGAAGACAGCTCAGTGATAGTCATTATCCTTATTCCATGAACAGTAGTACGTGATAAGTTAATAGCAATCCTAGCACTGATGTGTGTTGGAGAATTTTCCCACGATAGCGATGCTGATTACTGGCCTGGCTTATAGATGCTAAAATACATTTTAAAGGAAGCTCAAAATATGTAAATATTTTCTAATTCGATCTTGCAGGGTGACCAGTGGTTTTTTTTCTACATGGATATTTAGGAGTTGAAGGTGGGAATAAAGGGAGCTTACAAACAATGTCACAAGCCCATAGCCTAAGAAAAATCATGAGAAAGCCTGCAGTGGGTGCAGCCCTTAACAGATGCTGAATGTCTGCGTGTCTGCTTCAAGTATACTTACTACAAGCACAGGTCCCCATTCAATAAAGCATTTAAAAATATTTCTAAGTCTATACTTGTGCTTAAGGCCTGATCTGTGTCTCAGGGACTTTTTGGAATTGCAAACAGACATTCCTACACTCTGGCTTCCTCTGGGAGATACAGTTTAGACCAGGGGAAAGGGTTCTTTGGAGGCTGAATTAAGTTGACTCACAAGACCACGAAACACGTATGGGCAAAAGAGTTCATCTGCCAGCGTCAAGGGCCAGGAGTTCAGCATCTATTGCACAGAGGCTTGAAGTTGTGTGAAGACGTCCCCTCTTCCAGCTCTACTAAGTGAAAGTGGTACTGTGTTGAGATGCTGATCCCTGACCATCATGGGAGGCTGGTGCTTCAGCAGATCTAGCTGTGTGAACAATCCTGTAAAGCACTTTGGCAGAAAGCAGCCAGGTTAATGCCAGCTGCCGAACTCATCCAGGCAGCTTTTCCTGCAGAATGGCAACAACGGTGACCTCCAGGAACAGGCTGGTGACACCCTCATCTGACACAGCTCTTTGCACAGTAAATATCCACTTTTAACCTGACTGTTTTCTTCACTGTCTGAAGTGAGGCACAGATACAAACATCTCTTCATACTAGCAGCCCAAGCCTATGTCAGCCTGGAAAAACATTTACAGAAGCGTGAATCAAGACAGAAGGAAGGGCAGGTAGAGCCTCCCACTGAGCAGGAGGAATGATGCACCTGACAGAGCTGAATCCAGATGAACTTCAAACATGCCTAAAAGCGTTCCTGGACTGCAACCTTACAGCTGCTATCACAAANATCACAAAACAGGATCTCACATCCCATGTTTTAGGCAATTCTCTCCACACCAAAACAATCTGAATTTGAGACTAGTCCAGGCTGGGAAGATGTACGTTTGAGGTAAATGTGATGGACTCCTTTTTTCTCTCTCTCATGTAACTTTTTATTTTTTAAAAAGTAGGAGCACTACCCCACGTGTGTGATGTGAGGGCATGTGTCAATTAAAGGTGTGAAAAATTATTACAGCAAAAGGCTTTAACTAGAATAACCACAGAGAAGCCAAGAGGCTTGTGATTCAATAATGAGTTCATTCAGAAAATCACAAGGCAGTGTGACAGCTGGAGTGAGGAACGACTTGTGGCGATATTTTTAGAATTGCATGCTTAAAAAATAATAATAAACATTAACAATGTTTGTGTTGTTTTTTTTTTTCTTTCCCATGACATAAACAATGGTACTCTGGTCATAAGCCAAAACGTGACAAAGGTCCAAGGTTGAAAAGGGTTTCTTTGAGCCTGTCTTCCTGGTATAATTATTGTAGGTTCAGAGGAACCAGATCTGGAGTGTTGTAAAACTCAACACAATGAACTTGACAGACAGCCAGATTTCTGTTTTCAGCCAGTTTAGGGTTACTATAATCTCATTATTATGCTTGAAAGACGACAAGTAATAGAATCTCAGGTAGCCGTTCTCTGTTCTGTCTTTACTCAGCCGCATCTTCTCTTTTATGCCGATTTCCCTTGATTACCTGAACTAGTGAGGCTCGGTTTTCAACCACTTATCTTCCAGAAATAATCATCTGATCAGCCTTGCAAGGTTCTCACTGCACTCAACAGTTTTAATGGGTCAAGCGTTAAATTAACCCTTTAACCATATCCCAGGAGAACACAAAACTTATTAAAAAACAATTTACTATTCAGTCATTGTTAACTTTGCAGAGGAGGAGTTCCTTAGCCAGCTTTGCTTGTTGTTCCCTCCACTCATGTCCTGTTTTACTGCATCTTTGCCCTTACTAACACACAAAATCTTTTTAAAGCTTCTGCCTAAGGAAACATTCTTCTGGTTTCTTACTTCTACAGAAGCATAAAATGAAGCCACAGAAAAAGCAGTGTGTATCTTACGTTCTATTTTAAGGCAACTTTTTACAAAGGTTAAATTAATTTTTCCATGTATGGAAAAAGACATCTGCAAAAACATAACTCATGTCAGTCAATGTTTTATCACATGCAGAATTGTAAGGCTCATGAAACTCTTACGGACATATCTATGCGATGGAAAGGGTTTGCAACTCTCTCTGGTATGGGAGAGTATTTGCACCAGTCTCAGCTACAGCAGGAAAGTGACCAAGCAAGAAGTCACTTATTCATGTAGATCTGTGGGTGTGCAGAGCAGCCAGCAGCTGTGCTGCCGCTTCCAGCCTCCCCAGAAAACTTGAGTCCCCTCTGGGAGGAGGCTGGAGACAGGAGCCCAAGCAATGTA
>VZTV01107504.1:0-21964 GCA_013400875.1 Anhinga rufa | reverse complement strand
AGTCTGCTTTATAAAATACAGCTTGTTTCAACAATGTAATGTTGTTACAACAGTATCAAAAGTTCCTGACCAGTCTCCCTGGCCTGCTGGCAGGCATGTCTGTATTCTGTGGCACTCCAGCCTCTTTGCTTTTGGTCAGAATGGCACCCAGTCCATCCATACTTCTGGCTTTTCTGCATGATCAGTTGAGTGTTCTGCGAGGATTTTGAGTTCATTTTCTCCCACTAACCTTAACCTGTCATATCAGAGCTGTAAATGTTCATAATTTCTTGAAGCGCTTCTGCTTTCTGTGAAGCCTAAACATGAATAAGTGATACTTTAAATACTGTGTCTTACTCTAGCTACTGACTATATAGTTTACATATATTAGTATTTCAAATGTTGTCTCTGCTTTTGAACTGTTTAAATTTTTTTTCTAATCATCTAACCTTTTTTTAATTTTAAAATAGCCATCTTGTCCTACATATAGCAACTACATAGTGACATCTCTTTTTAAATGAAATATGTCAGCATTTCATATTTTGTATTAATGAATAAAGCATCTTAATTCATTAAAACACTGGTTAGTGTTTAAATGCTTTGTTTATTTGGGACTTCTAAGCATTACACATTTTCTAATCTATTTGCTTATGATTGATTACATCAGGCCATGGTGGTTTTATGATGTCTTGCATTGATTTACATATGTACGTTACTGCAAAGCTTGTAGTTCTGTGGTTTCTTTTTTACTGCCACAGTCCTTGAAATAAATCAATGGGAATAAGGTTTAAATCTGTGTGATGACAAATAGGACTGTGATGTTTTCAAATTGATGTCTTCTCAAAGCAAAATGGGCTTGGCCACTCTGTCCAGCAAAGCGGTGTGCTAGCCACGCTAGCTCGTCATGGTGTCACTCTTCTTCCATGCTGCTTTGCTTCAGTTTCCATGACTCATCATCATCATTTTAGAATAATTTTTAAGAATGTGCACAGTCCAACTTCTCTCACTCTTTTTATTACTCCTATTACTACAATGTTACACAATTCTGTAGTGTCCTTCATGTGTTTGAAGCTTGTTTTTCTCATCTCCGTACAAGCTAGCATTCCTGAACTCTGCAAAGTACAGCAGAGCTTACTGGAAGCCCATCACTGTTTTGTAGCTGTTGAGATGCAAGGTGTTGATTCCCCAAAATATTATTTACATCTTGTGTTGCTGCACCTTGTGCTTTCTCTGTGGTGGAATCCTCCTCCACCCACTTCTGCTCTCCTGGCAATACGTGAACTTTGTGTTCATGTATTTGTTAAATAGCTGGAACAGGGAGCTATAAAACAATTCAAGTGAACTTTGTGCTCTTGACATTCGCTCAGTCACTAGTGCCCTAAGGGATATCTTCTTGGAGCTTTTGTTTCCCCTTTCAGAGTTCATCAGACACATAAAGACTATTTTGTCTCGAGACCTACAACCACTGAAAAGCAGCAAAGGATCAGCACAAATCACTAAACTTCTTATGGCATATAAGACTTGGTCATCTCATTAAGTATTTATGTATGCTCTCTTTTTTTTTTTCCCCTGCAGCTGTCATATTTCTTAGAGGGGACACAGTACTTATCACCACATCCACTTGCCTTTATGCCTCTTTGTGAAGCTGCAATGGGAAGCTCAATCTTTTTTTTTAGCGAGTCAGACATAGTAGACCTGCTTTTAGTTTAAGCATTTTGCAGACTTGCAGGAAAATATTCTGAGTGTGAGCTGTTTAGATCCTGTTTGCCTAAGTATGAGCTGGCTTTCATAATTCATTATGCTTTGCAGTATCTGAATTCCAGGGGTTTTTTTTGTTTTGACTTTTTGGTTGGCTGGGTTTGTGGGTTTTGTTAGGGTTTTGTTGTTAGCCTTATAGTCTATGTTATTAATGTTGTTTAAACCTTAACATAGTGAGGCATTTCCTCTTCGTGGTCTATTTCTTTTCTGAATAAAGAATTTCAATTATGAGAGATTGATATCTGGTTTTGTACAGTTTTGTGCGTCTACTACCTGGAGGTTCCTGTACTCCTCACATTGTTCTTGGTGTTGAGCGTCATTGTGTTGGCAGTGAGTGTGTTGCTCTTCTGCCATCTGGGTCACTGCATATTGAAAAAATAGTAAACTTCACTATATCCCAAAGAGTGCTTTCTGACCCAAATGGAGAAGTGAAAGTATAGATCTTGGAACTTTGCTGCAAAAAGGAGCTAAATTAGTCTTCTGGCAACATCTATACGTACTGAAGTTGTTTTTTTTTAACCTGTCCCCACAGGGTGAAATATTAATATTATGTTTTCCATGTTGTTTAGCTTTTGAGGGTCTGCGCTGTGCTGTTTTTCCTGTTATTGTGTATTGGATCTTCTGGCTTTTCCATTTCCAAACCTATTCTTATATATATTTGTGGTGTTTTCTAGCCTTGTTTTAAAAAGCTTATAAAATGTGTTAGAGGACATGTATGCAGGGCTCGGTATATAAACCACAGCTTCTTATGATGCAGGCTCAAAATTAGTGAAGTTTTCTCATGCTTCCGTATCTTTGATTTTTGCTAGGAGGACTGCTGGCTGCTTACTCCCGTATGTTGATGTGAACATTTGTATTTCAATAACACTCTGTCCCAGGACTGGAATTCATTCCTTGCTACAGGTCTTCCCTGGCATTTTGACTATTTATCCTGTATGTTAGAAATACTGTATTTCACTTTCTGATGTTCTGCTCAATATTGCTATTGAACCTTTCTGCTAAGCTACAAACACAAAGTTTTGATCATATTTTTATTTACCATCTGTGCATTTCAAACTACTATCATGATGCAATGCGACTATTAAATAATTTCCTGTGCTTCTAACTTTCGTAACATTGCTACTAGAATTTACTTTTCATTGTGTTTTCTCAAGTTTGGCCAAAGTCTGACTACTGCTGTACTCAAAAAAGACATTTTCATGTATATGACATCTTTTTTTTTTTAACTTTCTATTTGAATGAATTTATTTTATTCTGATGGCTAATACTCTATTTTGTGTGGAAAGTTCAGTGAGTAGCTTGTCTGGGAAACTCACACTAAAATGCAAGTAGATGAGACGATTTCTCTGAGTAAGCCAAAATATGTTGCATAGAGGAAAATCCTTGTCAGAGAAACCTGCAGAGAAAGTTGTATATCTGAAATTGTGAAAGACAGTTTCAGTTGTCAGCTATTTTGAAGAAAAAGAAAGTTGAGGCCAGAAAATAAAGAAAACAAGCATCAGCCATTATTATCAGAAATATTTGTGTGTGATTCCACTTTTCCTCCCCTCTCATGGGTTGTGAATGTAGACAGTGGCCATAATACAGAAATATTACAGGAGTTTTACCAGAACCTTTACCGATGCTGAAAATTTATTTCCAGAGTTGTTGTCTAAATCCATTGTAATGCTTGAGTCATTAAATTCTCTAATCTGGTGGTACGTGGGTGAAATTAAATTAACAGGACTTTATAATGCGCTTAAGTTTAGGGCTAGGAGTTGAATTAGGTCCTGTGTTCTGGGCACAGCAGACTTGAATGGCTCCTTTGAAGGAATTCTACCCTAGAGGGCTGAGCAACTTCATGCTCATTAAAAGTAAGAATCATAACCTGACCTTTGGCAATAGATTCTGTACGCGTTTGTGCTTTAGACGCGGCAAATAAATGCAGTGCTTTAGATGCTGGTGCAATTCTTATGCAGTAATGAAACAAAAACTTGTCTCCTTCTGCGTAAAGATATTTTCACTCCCACTGTTGCTACTGCTACACTGCACTGGTGTAGAAAAGAGCGGCGTTACCAGGGTCAGCAAGACCTTAGGGACTGTTTTTATTTCAACTAGTGCAACTGAAACATGCTCTGAACAAGGTGAGAGGACAGTAGTCTGGAAACCTCACGTAGCAGCCCCTTTCTCAGCAATGCAAGCACTAGTGGGAAACGTCACCGACATGACTCAGTGGGTTGGCAGCCTTTATGGTCCTGGATGGCTGCAGGCAACTCTAATTATTTGTTAAAGTCTGCGGATAGCACAGCAGGTAGTGTCCCATAAGGGTGCCGCTCAGCTTCACGATTCGCTTCCTGCTCAAAGGTGAGAGAAGGGCTATTGAACAAGAGCTGTAGGATTATCAGAGGTGTTGAGAAGAGCTGCTGCCTAGAGGGGATGACTGTTTTGTAAGGTTGTTTTTATTTGAAAGCACGTTTTAGCAACCATTTCCGTATTAGCTTCACAAAAATATTTGAAGCTCTATCTGCTTTTTGGGTGGAGAACAGCTATAAAGTAATCTCAAGATATTTACCAAACCTTTGAGGCTTTTCCCCCTTCTCTCTTTGTCCTCTTTTCATCTTCCAAATTGTATTTTCTGGGAATTAAATAATAATGGACCTGTTTTGTCAAAACTCCCTAGCCGCCGCAGTATTACAGCCCAAAGAGAGTGTGGGAGTTTTCTAGCGATACGTTGAATTTCTCATCTGATAATTCTCAGCAACAAAAGTATGATTTCAGTTGCTCAAATCCCAGCTGCCATATTTTCAGGTAATTACTGGAAAAAAAATTATCTTACTATATGGGAAATGGTGACTGAATGTGCCCTAATTTTCAAGTATAAGTAAGTTTAGAGAATGCCTTATATAATATGGATATCTGCTGCATTTAGACAATGGTTAGGTAAGTAACGTAATGGTCTTTGAGATGTTATTTCATCTCCCTGATCACTTTGTGATAAAGTTCAGGAGCTTTTATGCTTTTGGAATGTATAATTGAGTTTTCACAATTATATATTTTATTCCTTTTCCCTTTTCTTTCCCCTTTCTATTCTATGTATACCATCATTATAGAAGCAGAATTTATGGTATTTTGCAGTATCTCTAGACCATGTTGTGCATAATACCATAAAGACAGTAACAAAAGTCATATGGTATTTTTAGGGAAGTATTGAATTAAAAATTACTGCAGACATCAAATAGTAACATTGTCACGTAACTCTGATCTTGACAGATAAGTGGTCATAATTGTAGCCTGTCTGTAAAGATTTTGTATCTCATATTTAAGAAATAAAATACAGAATTATCACATAATAGTGCATGTAAACTTGTCTTCTATGTTTTAGCACTGTTAATACTTGTTAACATTGACTTTGGTGCTTACCAATTTATAAGTATTTTTCTAATTCTGATGAGAATTAACTATATAATAATTTTTACATTCTTGCAAAAATGGAAAAAAATAAAAAAAGAGAGTAATTCTGTTTTTGGGAGTTCGCCACGATTCACCTCTAAGTTACTTTCCCTGTTCTTCTGACAGGTGACTTCTGACTTTAGGTATACTGTTTAGCCTCCCATCCTCCCAAAGGCTTAGGTAAGCAGTCACAAACCGTAGTTTCTCTCCTGTCACTGGCAGTGTTCTCCGTAATTGGTGGCAGGGACATGCTCTGGCTTGTTGTCACTTCAAGGTCTACAGATTTTGCATTTAGCACTAAGTGCCACAGCTTCTATTAGGAGGAAAGGATTTTTTTAATAATTAAAAAGGGTCGTGTTTCCTCTCCTGGTGCTGGTTTGAATGAACAGGGAATTGTGCTGAACTCTGTGTGTTAGTGAGTGAGGGTTACAGTCAGACAAGCCCTGCTGGCAGCAGCTGAGCCACGTAAGGAGTTTCTGCTGCCAGCTGGTTGTCCCAGCCTTCCTGCCACGTGTGCCAGCTAACTGCCTAGGTAGCTGCTCCCTAACCTGGCCTGTCCAGACAGTCCCCGTTCCCTCATGCGTTTCTGATACCTAAGCCTTTTTAGCCTGTCATTTTGACATCAGGGGGTTAGGAAACAAGTGTGTGGATGTGATGTTGAGGAGTGGTGGTCCCTCTGTGACAAGCAGCTGGGAGCAATAACCTCTTAACCCCACTCAGATGCATCCAGGGCAGCACATCTGACAATGGCCTTAGGCAATCAGAGCTTTCTTATGGCTCAAGAACCTCAAGGGATTATGGCCAGTCTCATTTGTGGATAGCAAATGGCCTGGAGATGCAGTATGTTCAGTAAGAGTTAGATAAGACAATGCTAAGATAGTCGGTAGCAGAATTCAAGACACTTTTGCAGCTTCACTGGTGAAAACTTGGACCCTTGCGAGTTCTCAGGCACATAAAGTAGGGGGTTTTTGGATACCATTCCTGCACTGAGGCACAGAAGTTCCCACTGTAAGTATATAGAAGTTTTTATAGCTCTTGCCCGAGACCCAGTCCTACCAGGTATATAGGCAGATGACTTAACTGTGATTTAACTGTGTACATGAGGTATATACTTGTAAGCAGACTATGCCATGGCTCATTTTCCCCTTCTTCATTACAACTTGAAGTATGTTGCATGCTCATCGGGCAACAGAAATAATCTGCATAAATATTCTGAATAGAACTGAAGAAAAAGCAGCTTTAATGTTTCAGGAGGAACATTCCCATTCCAAATCAGGACAAAATAGAAGTCCTCAAAATTGTCATGATTGGTAATTATAAATAAAAAAAGGAAACCAAAACCAATTTCACTGTATTTCATTGGAAACATTTTCCAAAGATAATTTTGAAATGCTTTGTTTAGATTTAAACTATATGAAATAACTTTTAATGCTTGTCAGATTACATTTGGAATCAATATATTTTAAATGGGCAAATAGGAATATTTCTGAGTTATTTCAAACTGATCATAGAGGAAATGCTTTGGAGTGCACATCTTTGTGGCATCTCCAGAAAGCTTTACAAGTGAAGTGTCTCCTCCAAAATTAAGGAGCCTTTAAGTATAGCATTCAGGACTTTTAAATCCCTTTTGGAAAGAGGGGTACTGAACTTGCTCCGCCATTTATTTTAGTCTGATATCTAAGTGCTCTAAATGGAGTGGCATAGAATTGTAGTAAATGGAGCTAAAGTAAAATATCCGTTCTTAAAGCGGGCAACACAGTTTTAGCATTACTTCTCTCATCTTTCCTTTGGACTTTATCACAGCAAAAAGAATCCCTTCTTGCCTGGCTGTTGCACATTACCTTTAACAAGGTGGTGTTATGCAAGAGGTGTACGCTTACATGTTTTCTTCAGAAACCACAACTAAACATGGAAGTGGAGAAAAGGATTTTGATCTATTCATTTCATACACGTGTCAGAGCATCTCCCTTTGTAGTACTTAAATCTGTGCTTAGAGAGGTCACATTAGAATTTCTGTTAGCATGTGTTAGCGTCCATGTAGGGAATAATTTTGATGGGGTTTTGGGGAATTATAAATGGGAGGATAACATTGCATAATTTCCTTTTGTGTACCAAAAGATGAATGTTTACAAACAAAAGCATTTCCCATACTTTTGGATATAACACATTGGACTACTTGTTTAAATTCTGTTTTACTGAAGGAAGAAAAAACAAGCAGAGAAAAGAGGAAAAGGTATTTCTTTCTACCAAAGCTACTCTCCCCTCTGAAGAGAGGGTACTACTGCAATTTCATATTCAAGCTTTTAGCAGTGTCCATCAGTGTTTGTTATGATCTACTGAGGCTGCACTAACAGTCGCTTATTTTATCCAATATTGGCATTGTCTGACAGGACTATGGTATGGCTGCGGGCCACTGGCTTGTTGTGGCTTCGGGGAACGGTCCTAGCGTAGTGGCATCAGGCTGAATTGCCGTGCACCTGAGCCGCTGCACAGAACTGCAGGAACCAGTGTCAGGCTGAGTCAGGGCTGAAACTGGTCCAGACGGACGGACTTTTTATTCTTTCCCACTTGCACAATGTTGTTTAATATTGAAAATAATGATTTACAAGTAGATAAATGTAAAGTATGTTATTTTTCTAAAATGATAGGCTGCGTGTTTTGTTTTAATACCTGGCTTTTTTGTAAACTGTGTTAAAGAAGAAGTTGTTTTTCAGTTTAACAAGACACGTCTCTGCCTCTTCCACTCAAGGCTGTAGGCAGAGCTGATCAAGCCCGGGTAACTTAGCTAACCTAAACCTTTGTTCTCAGTTTTGATCACTTTGCCATACAGGTCTTCAAATTTGTGTTGATAGAGGCTAGTGTGTTACCTATGTTGCATTATAAAGGAGATAAAAGGAAGCAGGTCTATCTGGACCCCTGTCTGTGCCTCTCTAATTGAACAGAGCCCCTGTCTGTATGGTTATAGCTTACTGCTTCTGGGATTTTAATGACAGTGAAGTGGTTCTGTCTAACAGTATTTTTCTCATGCATGTAAGTTTTCTGAATTGTAAAAAAGAATATATATCAGACTATAGGCTGTACTTACTCACCAGAGGAAGTAAAGAAAGCAATGAGCTTCACAGCAAAGCCACTGTTATCATCAGAATGAAGAGTTACAGACCAAGAGTACTGATTTAAATCTGGAATAATTACTACTGCTTTCAAAATGAAAAATCCTGAAAATCACTATACATTTTCACAAGAGCAGTGATTAAGAATTTTCCCTGGTGCTGCAGATGGTTTGCTAGTCCTCCCAAATCCAGATCTCTGGCAAATGACTTAAGAACATAAGTGGAAAGTTCATAGTGCTCAGGTTTAAAACAGGCAGGGGTGGGGGGCTTGCGGAAGGGGGGAACGGGAGGGTTTTTCATTTGTGTTGTAATTTTCATTGTTGTTTGGTTTGTGGTTTTGTTTCTTTTTTTAAATGCATTGACAAAGAGAAAGGGGGAAAAAAAAAACCAGCACATCTGCAAATGGCTACAGCCTTGTGTAACCCACTGAATTAAATGGAGTTCCCTACGGGCACACAGATTTGCCCACATGGAGGAAAATGTGGGATTGAGCCGCAGTTAGAAGACTTAGAATATTAGTTATATTAATGAAAATCAACATAGAAACAAACCAAGTTAAAATTATCTCTTAAAATGATTTTTTTTTCTTCTTACATTTTTGTTCACTGTATTTTTTAAATTTCCTTTGTCTGTGCTTCACACCCACATCCCCCAGGACTCCATTTTCCTTTTTTAAGTTGGAAAAAACTGTTATCAGGTTTTGTGAACAAAGCTACAAGTGACTGGTTAGAAGAAGATAATCTGTGTGAGCACAAATGAGATCTTTGAGCATGTAAGCTAAGGTGAAGTAGTTAGGCTTACATATAAAAACAGAAATCAAATTCATGATTTCCAAGAGCAATATAGTTTTACTTTGATTATACGATATTTTTATCCTGATGAGAGTGTTAAGAAATTTTGTTAAAAGTTGAAATGCTGACTGGAATATGGTATGTGTTTATATATAAAATGGTATCTCAAGTCTATCTGCAGAACAGAGAAGAAATTGTTTGGCTAGTGACTGAGGCAGTACTGCTTTTGAGGATTTTTCTTTCTAGTCTTTTTCCTAGCTTTATGTCTGACTTGTATAGTTTGGAAAGATGATGAGGTTTTTTCAGTTGGGCTTTTTTTAAGAATAATTCATTGGCTTCTGTTGAATGGACTGTAAATATCTAAAACACAAAGTATTTTCAGACTACACTCTAAAGATGGTCAATCCAAACCAACGAGGCCTCCAAAGTAAACTGTCGTGTCCCGGCTTGCTGGACTAAGGGAGATGAATGAGCAGAAGCAGGCAGGCTTGCTAGCCTGATGAAGAAAAAGAAAGTAATTCATTTTTTTCAAGCTTTGCCTTGTCTGGTCATATGGTAAACTAGGCTTGCTAAAAGACTGTGTGTCCTTTGCTTTCTGAAGTGGATAGGTATCTGGTAAATAAACGTGTGGTTTAAAGAAACCCCAATGCTCCACTGATATTAAAGGAGCCAAAAAAAAAAAAAATCAGTGGTTTATCTTGTCAACTATACCAACTTCAAGAAGCATAATTAAAAATCAGAAATAACAAGTGTACTGCTTAAGTACAATACTGTTTAAGTGTGTTTTCTTTTAGTATTTTTGATGGATATTTATATCTCCTTTAGCATTTTCCCCATCTGACAGTATGGTCAAGTAGTGTGGGAATGTGCAGAGCCAGACCCAGATTATTTATTTTTTTTCCTGAGCACATTCCCAATATAATAGTTTGTAGCCTATAAAATGTCTTTTCTGCCCAGCACATCCCAGACATGTATTTTTCAAACAGGAGGTTTGCCTTTCGAATCTGTATTTGAATTTAAACGTGGTAAGATGGAAGGTCTTGATGAGAGCAGACATGGTTTATTTTATCCATATCTGATTGTGAAGAGGAGGAAGAAAAGCTTATTATCTAATCAGACATATTTTTAGCAGGCTTCCATAATTGGCATGAGACCCTCAATCTAAGTGCTTGTTTTAGAATGGAGATGAGCTGATCCTTTCATGTTCACTGGTTAGCTGGAACACAGTTTCAGTTCACAGAGAGCTTTATGATACCCTCTCATTTAGGGGCTAGTGCCTAAACAAGGTCCAAGTCTGTAATATTATCAGTTCTTACAAGAAATTACTTGCTTATTTAATGTAATAATTGCAGTAAATTCAGTAAATCAGTTATTCTGGTTTGATTTTTTTATATTTTATTGATTTGTTTGTTTTATTGTAGGATTGGTACTTTAATTTAACTAGTTTCATTTATAAATCTTGGTACATGTATGTTCTGATGCTTCTCCAGATACTGCTACTCTGACTGGACCAAAATATGTGTTTAATCCACAGAGAATGTGGTGCAGAGGTACCCAAGCTACTGCCCAGATCAAAAGTAGTGCATCCGTGCGAACTCACTACAGTGCCAAAGAGCATCAGTAGCAAGGCTTAATATAGCCTGTGCTCAGTACTGCAGTGAGGTAGTTAAACTGATCCCAAGATGCAAGCTACTGTTTTGCACATTTGGCATTGTGTCGAATTGTAGAAATACTCTGGCTCCCTCAAATAGCTTTTATTCTGTTTGTGCTGCAGCCCTCTGTACTGTAGAAATGATCAGAGAGAGCTCAGACAACTATAGCCTATTGAGAAAATTCCCCTCCATTTTAATATTTAATTCAAGTACATATAAATAACTGTGAAAAGCTTTCCTTACAGTTGTGGTCCAAAATAACTGGTTTTTTCATTGAGAATCTCAGCTGTGCTCTGTGCCAAAATGCACTTAACGTATTTTATATGATAAATGGACAAGCTATATTAGTATTTCAAGCTTTAAAATTAGGCAACAGCTTTGTCATATAGCAATGTTTAATTGTGAAACAGTGACCTGGAAATATAAATCTGTCCCTTCAACTGCTTACAGAGTACTTACTTTCTAAAGGATTAATCTTGTAAACCAAAAGTTGCCCGGGAAAGTGTCACCTGTGGTGGTAGGGTGACATAAGTGAATCCCATGGCTGGGCGTGTTCATGGTGCGTTCCTAATGAGAAGTTCCATATTCACTGTCAGACTTAATTAACGGGGTTTGAGAGGTGTCTTGCAGGTTAGTTTTGAATCAGTGCTCATCTGTCAGCTACTACAGTTGTCTCCTGCTTATTTGAGTTATGATACCTCTCAACCTTTTAAACAAAACCAACCCAGGCAGAGTAATCAGAAGCGTGTGGTGGATGACAGTCGCTCAGGAAACCCTTCCAAGCTTTAAGTCTTCTCCCCTGCTTCAGTAAAAAGGGAAACATCTTCTGTACGCTTCCTTTGGTCTCTGAGACTTTGGGGAAAGAAGCTATTGGACTCTACAGCAATGAATAAAACCTAAGCACTGGCAGTTATTAGCTCAGGGCTTTTTATTTCTGTGGGATTTTGGGGGGGGGATTTGGTTTGGGTTTTTTTTCAATAAAATGTCACCAAATTTCACTGCAGTTCTTTCTGTGGAGTAGCGCCTTGTTTCTCACTGAACTGCCCTTGTACTTTGAGCCAGTGTTTCTACATAGATACCCGGTTGATAACTGGACAGCATGTGTCCGACTTTAGCAGTGGTTGTCAGGAGCATGTCTCCAGGCTGAATATTGCTGAATGTCCTCCACAAGGCTTGTATCTCATCAGCTTCCCAACTCTGCCCAGTGAGAGATTGGCGAAAATAACTATTCTGAACTGGAGGATTTTTGCTACCTTTTCCAAGAGCTAAGAATTGTTAAATGGCAAATCATCCTCTTCTCTTTGAGATTTGATAGGTAGTTATCTTGGGGTTTTTTTTATTTAGGTTTTCAATTAAGGAAAAAGAGTTGATACAGATCTTAGGGCAAAAATACTGTCAGCCAGATTTGTGTGCTTTGATCTAAAGTAATGCACCAAAAGTAATAAAAGATTAAATGGCCACAAACTTTAATATCAGATTTAGTAGTCATTAAGGTCTTTCAGGTATTCTGTAATTGTTAATTCAGTTCTTGGTTCATTAAAAATATATATTTGTTTAATTTGCAATTGTATTGGGACTTCAGAATTTTTTGTTAGTTGCAAAACTTTTATGTCCTCTATGTGGTAGCTGCCATTAAGCATTTCTAAATACAATGTTTTTTTACAAAGCATGATCACTCTTGTATTTAAAAGTTCTCTTTCACAAATAAAAAGTCCCTGCATCAAAAGCACTGTATGTGCGCTACATATTTCCGTGTGCCTGAGAGCAGACTGCCATTTCCCCTCACTCCCATAAACCCTGACAGTGATGTGTCATTTTTCTTTTTTTCCTGAAGATTTTGCAAATGACCTTTTTGTGGAAATACCAAGGTGAACTTACTGAAGAGTGATGTAACTGTTCATATTACTCTAACTTTGATTAATGTCTTGACAAAGTACCTTCACCAGGAGTTCCTGTGGGTTTCTCTTTTTCGTTGTATTCTCTAGCTATTGAAGGGTAAATAAGTTAACTGAATATTCAATGTAATCAGCTGGGTGTTTTATTCAGGCAATCATTCCATCAGTACAGTCACATAGGTATTTTAGAAGATGTTCTGTTTATTATGAGAGAATCTCTACAGTAAAGAGACTATGAAACAATAAATTTTTTGATGTTGGCAAACTAGAATGTTTGGTGCTGAAAAAAAATGACATGATACACACAAGGACTTTTTATCAAGTACGGACTTTTCTTTGTACATTGTTGTTTAGAAAACCAGAATACCTCTTGAGTGCTCTGAGCTGAAATACGAGGCCTGAATTCACAGCTAAAAATGACCATATCTGGAAGAAGGCAATCTTAGCCTTTCAAAGCTTAAATAACTAATTCAATTTTAGTTCTGTGATTTAATAGATTTTTATAATGTAATAAACTGAACATTAGCTTGTACCCACACACACACAAAAAAACTTTCTTCAGTGATTTTAGCAAATTTTAGTGAGGAAGAGCTAGTGAAGGTAAAAGCAGAGTCTCCTAGATTCTAACACTTTGTTTTAAAAGCAATTTCTCAGCCAGGTAATGTGCAAGAAGTATAGTATGCCCATACACTTGGTATTTAAAAAAAAAAAATTGTTTTCATGTAGTGATGCAGCAACAGTGTCTTGGAGATGGAAGTAGTCACATATCTGCAAAGAAAAAATGTAGAGTGGAACAACAGTTGTGTGGCATATGTTTAACTCTTAAAAGTTCAAAATTATTTGTTTGATTTGAATATGTCTCTTAATTTCTGTAATCTTTAGGGAACTCATTGTAATGCGTGTGCCATTATTTCAAGTTTCTTATTTGTTTTCAGTACGTTCTTCAAAGAAGCACATACATGGAGTGATCCATATATATATACACATATATGATTATTCTCATTGATTTATGTGGTTACATACATAAAATATTCATATCTTAATAGAAACTAAAAAGAGTCTTTATTGAGTTAAGTTGTGAATGTGGACACCAGGCTGCAGAAATGATGGATGGTTTTCTTACCACATGTAATAGCCTAACAGGATTTCACAAAACCTTTGTTCACACACTTAAAAATTACCAGAACATTTCCTTAAAGTAAAGAGCAGATAGTATAATCTTAACTGCTGGCTCAGTATTTCAGAGAGATTTCCTAAACGTTGCTTCAAAAAGTAGGTCTGGAATTTAAGGGAAATTTTTTGTGTAAATAAACACTGTAGATTGCAGTTGCATATAGACTGAAATCTGTTGTATTCATTTTGTTGAATAGAGTTCATTCATTACCTCATAACTTCCTTGTTCTTTTTTGGTTTTTTGTTTTTTTTTTTTAAACACTTTCCAACAGAGATACTGGAAGTAAGGTTAATTATAAAATATGATTTTGGTTTTTTGTTTCTGTCCGAAATTACATGCAAGTATCTTGAGAAACAGTCACAGTCAGGGTTCACCATTTATTAAAAACCTCCTAAGCCTGTGCTGCTGCCTTTTCCTCTTAAGGTCCTTGCCCATTACACCCTTATTACAAAGTTGCCACTATTGCTTCCTTGCTCTCTAGTTTACTGGAGTGAACTCTGTGCCTCACCGATGACGTTATACCTCCACTATGATGTGCCTACTATATTCGTGTTTTAGTGTGGGTCGGGAGTGTGGCCTTTCAGCAAATCTGCTGGCTTACCATACTTTGATTTGTCTCACAGAGTGGTATCAGAGCACACGTGTCAATTCCTGCAGGTTGGCACTAGGCTGGAAAACACGCTCCATTAAGTGCCCTTCCCGTCCTCAGCTGCGCAGGTGGTCCTGCCCTCAGGACCACGCCGGAACTAGCTTGAAGCAAAACCCTTAAAATATGAATCATGTGGCTTTTGGGTTCTTGGCAGCAGCTGCTTCGCACAGCAGATCCACTCCTGTTGGCATGCTTTGCTTTACAATGTCTAATGTAGCCATGGCCCATGAGTCCTGTGTCCCTGGTGGGAGACCTGCTTGCCTGGCTTAGCAGGGTCCTTCTCTGATCCCGTCAGTGCTGGTGGTAACACAGTCATGATCCCGGGAACAAGAATCTGAGAGGGGGCACTTTAAAATATGTACCAGGGATTCATGCCATTCATTACAGAGGATTATTCATGTTGTATGCTGTAATCACTGTAATTAAGGACTATAGGACTATTTTGTTGTGGGTAGAACCCTCTTGGTGTTTTTTCTACCCCTCTTTTTTTCTCAGTCTTGCTTATCCTCAGGAGTGAAATTATTCATGGCCAACGTACTCACTCCTCTATCACCCCAGTAATTTAGTACAACTTCTCTGTTCCTTGTTCCCCTTTGATTGGCCTCTCCATGTAGTCATGTAGCGCATAACACAAAGATGGATTGTATGACATTCTCTGCTGGGGAAAATCAACACATAGAGCAGGCTCACTGCCAAGATGCTCATAATTAAACTGTTGCTATGGTCAGGATTACATCAATGTTTCTATCAATCATTTGGTGCAGTTTTGTGGCTATCAGTACGCGGATTTTTTTTAGATTTTAGTTTTTGTCTTCCTTCTACTTAGTTTTCAGTTGAAGCGTTGCAGCACACAGAGAGATATGTAAGTAAAAATAATCATAGGAAGATATAGGAAAAAGAGAAAAGCCAGTTCCATCATTCTGACTTTGAAGTCGATATCTTTGTGAGGTGTTTGCATTTATTCAGCTAATAGAAATGGCCAGATGCAGTCAGCCCCATTCAGGAGTTGTCATATTGTTGTGACCTAAGAGTTGTTGCAAAACTACCATGATGTGGAAATAGTTCGTACAGCCAGAGTGTTACCAGTTTGCATTAAAATGTTGCAAATGCAGTGGAATGGCAGATGCAATAGAAAAACTGCAGCAGAGCAATTACACCTTTATTTTTGTTGTCTGTCATCCCCTCTGATTCACGTGCAGTAAGCTGTGAGATGGACTAATGACAGGATAGCATGAAGTACATTGATGTATTGGAACAGAGCTCGCTTGCCCGAATATGATGTCTGTACTTCACCTGCTACTATATCACTGCTACTGTTATCCCCTATTACAGTGATTTTCAGCAAGTAATTTCTTTTGGTAGCACGCAAAATGTTTGGTATTACAGCTAACTAGCGTGGCAGTGCATTAAATATAGGAAGGTCCAGGATAACAGTACAAATAAGGTAGTCTGAGGGGTAACAAATGATATTGAGTGCAGCTGAGATCACTGTAACGAGATAAACAGTGTGGTGTCACAAAATTGTCTCCCAGTTGACAAAACGATCCATATTTTATAGATTGCCTTAAAAATTGAAGGATGGAGTCAATTATAGCCAATTATGATGCTACATTTACTGGAGGAGTTTTCATATCCTTTGGGGAGGAATAAGGAAACATTCAAGTCAGTCAGAAAAAGCTTTTGCATTTGTTTCCTTGTTTTATCTGAACACATTTTTTTGCTATTTCTTCAGGTAAAAACTGCATATGAAAGGTGGGACTAAATTATCTTTAGGAAAAATAGATACATATATATATTATTTTTTTTAGTTCTTTCATTTTTCTTCGTGCTGAGCATAAAATTATGGTAGATAATATGGCAAATAGAACAAGAAAACTTGAACATCAGCTCCCCTCAGTTACCTTTGGGTTTACTCCAAAGGAATTGTAAATGCAGCCTAGTGAAGGCAAAGCGTGCTTAGACAATGCATATTGACATCTTTAATTTGACTTGCTTCTTTCCCATGTCACTAAAGAGGTACCTAGTGGATACTGTATATTTCCAAATTTAGTCTATTAAAGTAAAAATAAAGGAATGAGAGCATGGAGCGGTTTAATGTGACCTACAGTTGCTTTTCAGTGAATAGATGTAAAAATGAGGTACAAAAGCAGCACATTGAAGATGAACAGACACCCATATTCTTAAGAGATGTGGTCATAGTCTCAGTGGCTAAGAGGCAAGCATTCATTTAATGGCATAGTACTCTCTCATTTGTATTACCTCCCTACTCCCATTTTGATTCTCAGGGAGCTGCGCATCTTGTCTGTCTCATGCTGTAGGACTGACTGTGAGGGGTAGTTTCCCTTCCCTAGCAAAGTATGTGGTTGGTAATTAATTAAAGATTCAGATATATAGATAAAGCTGTATTCGGAGATGAAAGCCAACAGTAAACAAATTGAGTAATGTTTCAAAACGTTATCCTCCTCCTGTGTTCAGGATTTCATTTCACCAGCTAGCTTCAGAGGATGACCTAGTACATGTGCCAATGACAAAAGCTACTTGTAACAATTCAGATCATGCTTTCTGCTTTATGAAATGGGATTGTAAAAATCCTCTCAAAAATGACATCTGAAACAGCATTAAAACACAATTTCCCTTTGATAAGGTTTTACGGCACTCATATGAAAAGTGGCACTGCTTTGAGTGGCTCTGTGTCAGCATTATGCAATGTGTTGCACGTAAGTGGCGTTAATCCATTAAGGGTGTGAGGGTCACTTATTTTTCTCATGAAGTCATTAAATACCTTTATTGATTTCTGTTCAATCAGTTGCATTCTGCTGGCATACAGTGATCTCTAGACATGCTAATAATGCTGTTTCTAATAATGTTTATAGACCATAGTTTTAAAGACAGATATTGCATTCAAAATAAATTATCATGCCTAAGTGAAATACAAAGGAGCTTAGGGAAGCAATAATATTACGCTGTTTGCAAATTATCTGAACCTACTTTATTGCAAAGATGATTTTGTGACACAGATGTTCTAAAATCAATAATTAGCCATCTTCAGTACATTCGTTGCTTTTTCTAAATGTACAAAATGAATTACTATACTTGGACTGCTTCTGTTATGTGATGATAAAGCATCTTTTAAAAACCAAATGCAAACCTGGAAACCCCGTCATAGTAAATATAAAATCTGTAGTACTAGTTTTTATGCTGAAGGCTGTTTAAACCTTGGATTATAACAAATGCTGTACATTGAACTGGCTAGTACTTTCTATATTGCTAGATCATTTTGTCATTTGAAGCAATGTTGTGTGTATGAAATGCCGGTGGATCAAATGCCAATAAGAGTACATTTCTTCTTCATTTCTTCATGATGAACAGATCTCGTAGGAGGAAGTACGTAAGACTCAATTAAACATAATGGGTGCATTTTAGCTCTGTATGAATGGATGGGCACCAAATTAAAAAAAGGGGGGGGGGGGGGAAGTCATGTTCTGCCCTCCCTGCTTTTCTGCCATCCTAATGACTTTATCTTGAGAGTTAGCCTCAGCTTGTTTCCTTACCTAACAGATAACTTCAATTGCATTTCCTATTTTTCCTACTTAAAAGGAAATGAGGCTTCAGATGAGTTTAAAATCTGATGGAAGAGTTGTGATAGTCCTGTTAAGTTTTGCAATAATCTGATATTGTAGTTTACCTCACCTCTTTTAGCCTTTTTCCTCTGGACACAAACGGTTTATCAGAGTAGATTGCCAGCTTTGCCCTGGGCGTAGCAAAAGCAGACCAGTACATTTATCTCTGCAGCTAAAACATGAAGTTTTCACTTCCAAGCAGTGAATCGCATCCTGCTGAGGAATTACTGTTTGTTTTGTGGGTTTCTTCGCTAGGACCCTTAAGGGGCTCTGACAGGTCTTGTCAAATAGCGTTGGTCATCCTTGTCTCAGACACCAAATGATGCCAAGTAGTGGCAAGTTTATTGCATTGTCTCTGGAGAAGCTGTTGTTCGCTCAGCATTTTCTTCATAGGCCGCCTGCCTGATCTCATTGAAGGAAACCTGAGCAAGGCTGTGTTATTAATGAATTATGACAAGCCTTTTGCCTATCAGGCAGAGAGGTTCCTGCTATCTCCTTTTAAGACAAAAACTTAATGGAAGATGCTCAGCTGGGCAAGCTCTCCGATGATACTCCTTAAGTGCACATCCCAGGCTGATGCAAATACGCAGAGAGCCGTGAAGCTGCAAGTGGCAGCGTTTAATACCATCTCCCTCATAATGCCTGAATAATTTTCTGGAGAGCGATCGCCGCAGCTGCTGTGAACGTGGTTATTTGTTTATTTTTCACCTTGGTCCTGGCGGATTGCTGACCGAGCTAATCTGCCGCACGCGCGGGGCTGGCGGCGGGGGGGGACACACACGACAGTGTTTCCCTGCTCACAGCGCTGGCACTCTCCTGAACATGACAGGATTGCCAGCTGGAGCCTGAGACAGGCTCCCGAAGCCTGGCGGAGTTACGTGGGCTGACTCCCAGGTCTGCTCTGCGAGGGGAGCTGAGCGATGCTGGCGAAGGATGGGAAGGAGGCGATGAGGGAGCCGGCTTATGTTTTTCTTAATGGATGTTTGTGAGCGGGAAGGAGATGGCATGGGCTGTCGGGGTGAGTTATGGAGCACGTTTTGCGATCTCCCTCTGGTCGGGCGGCTCATTATGTTAAACAGTGCAGCTTTTAAAGTGCCATAGCTCTCCTTTTATGTGCCTTGGCCTTCATTTGCTGAAATGCTTTGAGTTCACGGCACTCAAGTCGTTTTGGAAACAGGATGTAATTACAAAGGTTTCTTATGCTTACCAACAGCTTTTTTGAACCAGTGTAATTATCATTACTTGTGGATACTGTAAATTGAATATCCCCTCCCTAATTACATTAAACTCAAGGGTTGGCTGCTTAAACAGCCAAATAAGAAAAGTTCACTCTTTACTATAAATAGCAAAATTGTTCTTTTAGTTCTGCTGACCTTTAAAGCAAAGTGCTTTTACACGATGTCGTCAGGTGTACATTATAAAGATAGCTTGTAATTAGATCTGTAATGAGGAGCTTAGTTAGAATGGCTTTCTGAAAAACTTCATTTATTCAGCGTTTTCTAACTGCATGACAGAATTAAAGTTTCAGGGTGCGTCAGGACTTTTAAAGGGGCCGGCCACAGTTTCGCACTTCACGTGCTCCACATCGGTGATTTGTAGCTGCCCAGTGCTACTGCCGGTGCTTGAAGGCAGCTGCTGTAGCTGCAGTGACTTAGCCCTGCCCTTTGAAAACAGCACGGGGTCAAGGGAATGATTCATCTAGTGGTCCAAGGGTTTCTGTGATTAACTAAGGTTTCTTCTCTCACTTCAGGAGACAGATAATGACTTAATTTGTAGAGAACAGCAGAATAAAGAGAGGGGAGAGGCGGTCTCCTGATTTTTGTTTGGTTTTCTCCAGTTAACACAAGTAACTCTAGTCATGCTGAAATATAAGTCGACTCATCTGGTAGAAGGAGGCAGAGCTTTAGTTAGTGAGTTGATGTGCCAGCCTTAGGTTTGGTCGGCTCCCTGTCACAGCTTCACCAGTTCTGTGCATTGCTTTAAAGAACACTGAAGGCATTTCTCTGAGAAGTTTGATTGACTTCCACTTACTTGTGGTGACTGAAAATGTTAGTGCATTGCTACCAGCTAGTATTTACTTTGCTTTCTTCATTCTATTTTAATTAAAATCATGCCCTTTATTCCCTGTAGAAGCTTTTTTGTTAGTCTGTACTACTTCTTTTCCCAGAGTGCTTCCTGCTGAGTGTCCTTCATGACCTGTCATAAAAACATGCTTGGATGGGACAAATTGAAAAGTGTGCCTTTCAAAAAAGAAAGAAACCTCAATTACAGTTCAATGGTAGAAAATTACAGCTATAGGAGAAGAATAGGAAAAAAATCCTTATTGCATAATGGAACACTATAGCATTTAAATTTCATTAACTCCTAAGTGATTTTTAATGAAAAGTAAGGCTAAAACAAAGGCAAAAAATATGTGACTTGGTCTGTTTTAGAACATGTGTTATTAGTCCATCTGCACTCTCCTGTAGCAGTTCTTAGCTAACAGTTTAAACCAATGAAATATCCTGCATAGTTTTATTTCTTGTTGAAAAATATTTATGGTCATATTTGATATGTCTATGAGTTTAAAATAAAGAATAATTATTCATAATAATTCAGGGTTTTCTTCCAACATATTATCTACCTTTCTGTATTTATTCTGTTACACGATAGGCAAAGCTACTGTATAGATTGTTTATAGACTGTGGTGGTAGTGTATTTCTTATACATGTGTGTGCATATGTGAAGTGAATAGACAGTATTTTATGCAGGTAAGTAAGTAGAGAGTACACTATGCGTAGCCAGTATTGACAGACAAATTCTCTGTCTGATATTTAACAATCCAAATGAAAACCAGAACAGTCTCATGGCTCATGCAATTAGACAAAGATACAAGTAGTATCAGTCCATTAGCAGACAGGCAAATCCTTTCTCATAAAAGCAACATGTTTTAATAGAGATGTGTAGAGATTAGCTAGAAATCTGAAGGCTTAGACTTAATTTAGTTGTTCCCTGTTACAGAACCTCAGTGGGTAAAAACATTAGTGTGTTGTTCAGGCACCGAGGAGTCTGATACCAGCGGCACCTTGAACAGGCTAGCTGATAGGAAAGAAAATGAGGAAAAGAGAGCAGTGAGGAAGGCAAGACTTCAAAGATTTTTTTTTAGATGCATTTGTTTCTACTTACCCTTTTGCAGGCACTTGTGCTTACCCTTAGGGCTTAAAATCTTTATAGTTGCTTCAAAATGGCACAGCAAAGTGATTTTTAGCTGGCTGCGTACAGCTAGAGTGAAGGCAAATCTTCAAACTTGTCTTTTCCCAGCTATTTCAAATATTAGTAAAGCCTGTGCATTTAGCAATAGCTAAGCTTTTGATGCACAGTACTGCTTTTTAATAGAGCTCAGTGATTGTATGTGTAATTTGTCAACCTCTTTTTTGAATGGTTTATCAGCAAGTATCTAGAAGGCGCTGTCTCCTTGAATTTTGGATACAGTCTCAGAGAAGCCTCTTATGAAACTGAGGTGCAGACAAGTGTTAAAATTGCTGTCTTTGTCCCCCTAATTATAGGTCACTCTTCTGTATTAAGCTCCTTTCTGTTTTGCTGCATGTCTGCTAAACTCCTCCCTGCTGGAAGCAGGGACAGTGCATGAACTGAGTGGCATTACAAAGTGACATAATTGTGTCCTCTGTTTTGCTTCCTGTTCAGTTCCTAACAATACCTAATATTTGGGCTGCTTTTTTCTGGCAGCTGAGCACTGAGCTGACATTTTGATGGCACTATTTATTGTAACCCCAAGGTCTCGCTCCTGAGTGGTAATGTTCAGGTCAGAGCCCATCACTGTACATGTGAAGTTAAGGTTATATTTTCCCATGTGTATCACTCTACACTTATCCACACTGAATTTAATTTACCATTTTATTGTCCAGTC
>VZTV01107498.1:1446-37107 GCA_013400875.1 Anhinga rufa | reverse complement strand
TCCTTCCCTGGAGACATTCAAACCCCGCCTGGACGCGGTCCTGTGCCCCCTGCTCTAGGTGTGCCTGCTCACGCAGGGGGGTTGGACAAGATGATCTCTGGAGGTCCCTTCCAACCCCTACCGTTCTGTGATTCTGTTATTCTGTGATTACAGACTTAAAATACACTTTATAACAAATTAAAAAGACATGTCTTGTTCTAACAACCATAAGCAAAAAATCATGTAAAGATTCTCCTCAGAAAATCAAGACAGGAACATGGTCTTATTTTTTAGGTTATCTTCTTAACCCATCCACTTTACCAAAGTACAAAAGTTTCAGTAAGATGCAAGTTACCAGAATGAACAAGCGAAACTGTGGTCTATAGAAATGAGCCTTAGTATGATACATCAGTCTTGTCCATCATGTCCTTGGGTCTTCAGCTTGGGGTTTAGAACTTATTTTGACAAGAGAACATTTAACTTCCAGGCCTTTTGTATTTAATTACATTCATAGTTGGAGTCAGTGCTTCCATTTGAACATGCAGTAGCTTATAGGCCATCATAAACAGTTGCTCATCGATTCCATATGACAGAGAGACTCACAAAAATGTGTTCCTATACAAAGAGATGCAATTCAAAGTTATATTTTAGTAGATGTATTCATAGAATTAACTTCTGATAATATGATCTAATTCATTCATTTTAGATGGTTGGCTTTGTAAAACAGCTTAAAATATATTTTGCTACCATTTTGCAGCATTGAGATATATCAATATAGATTTGAATCAGGAAACAAGCTTTTCAGAATGGATGTGAATGAGTCAGAATACATCTGACATTAATACATGTACACCTGCAAAGATAAATACACAAAAATATAAAAAAAATTCCTTCTGCTCTCATTCATATTATCCAAATAATTTATCAGTCAAACAAAGACATACGTGAAAAGGACTTCTATTATGCTCACTGGCAGTAGCACAGTGACAGAAAAATTATGTTCAGGAAAACAGGATGAACACAATTATGAAGCATAACTTGTGCAGTGTAGTGAAAGAGACAACTTCAAGATCAAAAAAGGCTCATGTCCCTAAAAATCAAGCTAAAAAAATACTCGTAGGGGAAGAGTGTGTCTCATTTTCCCTTACTTGTTTTATAAAGTATTCATAGTTATTAGAGAAAAAGAAATTTTATCGTTTGTGGTGATAGTGGTACTGCAACAACAGATAAATCTTAAAACCTTAAACCATTTTAGTTTCCAGAGATTTCTGCCTAACAATAGCCTTACATATCTTCGCCACTCTAAATTTCCACCAGAGCAGAACACTAACTTTCCTTATAGCTGAGATCAGGACAGCATCAACATTCAGCGGAATTACAACCACATGAGATTTTTTTGTAGTTAAAATTGCACAACTCAACCTCACCTCTCCATTCAGAAAGTTTTGTAGAGCGACATGAGTATTTCTGTTAACACAGTTATGGAGAATATTGGTTTCTTACAGAATTTCAATTCTTTCAACCTAACATTGAACATTTCCATAAGATGGAAGATGGAAATATTCCCTCCCTCTACAGCCACTAGGGAGAGACAGAGGTAAACCTCTGTCACAGATCGTAAAGGGAGGCAACGGAAACTAGCTGTTACCTCTGTCACCATGAGCAAACCTCTGAAAGTTACCTGGAATAAATATTGGCTCTTCTCCATCTTCATCCCACTGTGTGAGCATGGGATTATCTTAAATTCTTCTTCAAATAGTAAGAAATTATTAATCTGTTAAGTAACAGAGTTTCTTATAGACAGCAATCAAACCCACTCATATATGCACTTTTATACTCACAGATCACTGGATTATGATACAATGGCTGCAAGCCATCCACATATGTGAAGTATTATTCAGCACTACTCCGATGAAAACAATGGCAGCTGCTAAAATGCTCACAGCAATGAAAGAAACCGTGCTGGATATTTATCCTTTGCACTATATATAGCCCTGTAGAATGACCTAAGCTTGTGAATTACAGTAACAAAAACTGTTGGCTGTTTTTCATAATAGATGGTGAAGAAAGAGGTTATTGTCAAGAATAATAAATGTGATTCTGAATAGATTTCCCCAGTAAAACATGTATTATGAAGGGGCACCAGAGGACAGTCAAAATCTTCACTCATTTATTGGCATTAATATTGTGTAATAATGCACTGTGGTTGCCTTCATGCTTTGCTCTAGATATCAGCCTGGATCATGATGTGGATAACTTCCTGGGTCATGAGCCACACCTGAAGTCTTTGGCCCTAGATTTTCATCTTCTATACTTACTTCCAAGAGAGAATGAGGACTTAACCGTCTTGCAGCAAGATATATTACTGACCAAAGCATGGTGATATAGGCAATTGCTACTACTCTAACAAAGCTACTGGGACAATCCAGCTCCTAAATTATTCTGAAACAAAGGATGCAGTCCAAAATTTATACAGAACCTGATTTTCTGTCTTGAACATTAGTTGGTTTCGAATGGCACTGAATTCAATTGAGCGACTTGGATGCATTGAACTTGTTCAGAGAGCACTTTTAAACTGAAGGATTTATTTAATCCCTCTTTGCAAAAGGTAAACAAATCATCAAGTCCAGATTTTTCCTCACATCTACTTTCTACTAATTCCAGTCTGCTCTTCTTTTTTTTGGAGAATATTGATCCAGATTTAAAGAACAGAATAACAACAATAATGATAATTTTATTTCTTATATGTTCCTCTTTTTGTTTCTTAATTTATACAGTTTTGTGCAGTTTACAAATTAATAGCTGTCCCTCTGTTATACTATACTCAGTGGTATCAAGTGACAGAACAAGAGACAATGGGCACAAACTGAAATACAGGAAACTCCACTTTAAAATTAGAAAAAAACTTTTTCACTGTGAGGCTGGTCAAACACTGGAGTATGTTGCCCAAAGAGGTTTTGGAGTCCCCATCATTGGAGATACAGAAAACCCAATTGACATGGACAGCGTTGTGGGCAACCCACTCAGGACCCTGCTTCAAGCAAGTGGGCTTTGACTGGAAAATCTCCAGGGATGCCTTCCAAACTCAACTATTTCTGTGTTTCTATGAAATAATTCCACTTTAAAACATCTGCTGAACATGCGCTTCCAGCATAAAAGCTCAAATCATGATTGTGTTCCCAGAAGAGAACTAAACAGCTAGAAGCTCAAAGACACCTTTGACAGCGGAGGTCAATACAGTATTTCTTGCCCAATAATCTTAGATTACTCTATGCCAAAGCTGGTGCTCTTCTTGTATTCACAAGGCAGCTTTCTGGGGCAAATCTTAGCATGGGAAAAAACTACTCCAGTCTAGGTAATTTCTTTAAATAAAGATGGTAATAGTATAGCAAGGTTATATCCACTTCCTATTTTCTTTTAAAGATGGTTATTATCTGAAGGTTCAGTCCACCTTCTTTTCTTGGCTAATCCTTCTCTTACTGAATGACACTCTGGAGTGAGGTAATTGCCCCATGTTTGAAATAACTGAGTTTTGTACATAGAGTTTAGAGGTCACTGTATGGTCAGAAAGGTATTTCAGTAATGCTTTATTATTCCATTTATAGAAGCCTAAAATAATAGTGCATAAGCTGTAACTTTTTGTTTTTCTATATTTTTCTATATTTTCAATCAAAATATTTTTCTCCTGCTTCACTATACAGTTTACCTTTGCAGAAGCGATTTGTGGTTTCTTCTGGCCTACCTAAGCAAGCTTAGCTACACTGAAGGGGAAGGAAACTACCCCAAAAGTCAACTCCTTCCTTATTCCAGGCAACCAATACTGCTTCACTGATTAAAAACAAGAGCAGATTCCTTCTTCTATCTATATCCAAGCACAAATGCCATAAGAGAATTAAGAAGCAGAACTTCTTTCAGATCCATCCCTTCCTTGCCCATTAGCTCAGCTTACAGTGCCAATCACTTTCCTCCCCATGTATAGCTCAGGAGAGAATATGAGAGCACTGAGCATGTGGAAGATTCCCTTTCCTTACATGTTGAATGGCCATAAGAGTAAGGATAGATGTTTGTTATTAGACGTTTAATATTGGTAGGCGAGTTAGAGTGTGCAAAACACAAAATAACAATACATTTCCCCAAAATCTGGATAGCTAAATGTTTAACCCCTCTTGGCTACATTAAAGCTATTATTCAAAACATTTGTAATTTCATCTGCTAAGAAATTTAGCAAAGCTCATCTCAAATTTTGTGCTAAGGCTTCTTCCTTGACTTCAGAAACATTTGTTCTGTAAAATTAAAAGTTATTAGTAGCCTTCTGAGAGGCAGTAAACAGTTTTCAGCACTTCTTGCTTCCCTTTCTACTCCAACTTTACACTCTTTCATCTAAAAAGAAAAAAATCCTATAGCCAGGAAGCAAAGCAGACCCGACAGTGGAACACATTGTGCCTGAGCACTGCCAGAACAGGGAACCATGTGTGAGATTTCCATTGAAAAACACCTCTGTATATGCAAGGACAAGAAAAAAAATCCAGCGAAGACTGGACACTTCTAATACACTATGTTATACAGTAATATTTAAATAATGTTTCAGAAATTAAAATTAGCATATTAAAGGGACCTGCTTTTATTTCTGTCTGTGTTCATAGCAGTGATAAAAAACACGGGGATAAAGTTCACACTGGGAACTTTGTGGGTTTCTAACAGCTGCTGTGACTACAGAGCCGCACTCACACAGTGTCACTTGACCAGAAAGGCACTACTGGGGAAAGGGGAAGGGCTGCCTCAGGAAAGGGAGCATTCCTCACAGGGATATAAATGATTGTGCAGGATAGACGATCTTTTCCTTTTTTTGGCTGGAGGACCTCAGAAGGAAGAAGATGGCAAGAAATGATGCTTTGCTTTCTCCAATCTACTTAACATTTAAACCTTTCTACCTTGGGTGAAGTGTTATCTACTACACCTTCTGCATGGCAGAGGTGGGGAGCAAATACTGGAGCCATCCTCTGCCAGTCTGGATCACTTTCTAAAAGGAAAAGGATTTCCCTTCTGCCCTTTTCTGTGCCATCATGCACATTTATCTATCTTCTAATCCTAGTGACCATGGAGGAATACAGACTGTGTGGAAAGTGAAAAAATTAGGCATCTAGGGATGCTTAATGCAAGGGACAGGTCACACATAGTGAGAAGGAGAAGGTGCACCGTGGGCATGACCTGGGAGAAGGGAAAGGGACAACATCTGGCAAGATAGATAGCGTGCAGTGAGAAAACCTTTAGTATTTCCAGTTACCAGCAGAACTGTTGGCAAAACTCACGTCAAAGAGTCCTTAAATTGCTGACAACATTTTGTTTCCATTCAACCTGATCCAGCTGCAGCTGGGAGAACACTGTAGTGAAGGAAGTATTGAAGCATTACTAAGACTCGCCCCGTGTCAGTCAGAGAGGTATTGCCTGTCTAGAGAGAGCAGTCAGAGGATATAGCAAAGCCCACAGTGACATACGATAGGAGAATGCATTTGTTGTTTGTTATTCCAGTTTGCTGTTAGTTGGCTAGATTCACTCTGTTTGCACATCTGGATAAATCCTCAAATAAGCAGTATAAGAGGCAGCTTTTCTTCCTGAAGTGCTGCCATGCATAGCTTTATTAATGCCAGCCTGAATTTCTTCATGGCACTTTACGTCTTACAACTGTTGTGAAGTGAAGCTGATGCAAGATACCTGGTAGATGATATATAATACCAACACATCAACTTGTATGGGCTGCTGCTAGTTTCCAAGTGGCTAATTTTTACATATGGAGTTTTCAGCAACCTGGATTGTGCTCCTACTTCTATTCCGTTACATTAGCAATGAGCAAAGACATCGGACTTTAAGAAAACGCCCCAAACAGGTAATTTTCTGTATAGAACTTCTTTTGAACATTTTTTTTCTTCTAGTCCCATACTAAACTGTATCAACTCAAAAGGGTTCCCTTACTGCTCAAAACATCCACAGAAGGGAGAGAAGAAGAACACATACCAGGTACTGGGAAGAATATCATTATGATTAATTCCTTGGTTGGATAATTTTGTCTGGTGATGGAGTTGTGATTAAGTAGCCATATTAATTATTTATTTAAGACTCTTTAAAATATAGCTCATTATTTCCAAATGTCTAAAGAAAATGCTCTCCATTAATCTATACAGAACAAAAGAAGGACCACTAGAGTCATCAGCTGTCTAGTCTATCCTTAAGCATAACTTCTACCTTGCTGTACTGGTTTGTGTGACAAGGTTTTGGTAGTGGGGGGGCTACAGGAGTGGCTGCTGTGAGAAGCTGCTGACAGAGCCAATGCCAGCCAGCTCCAAGACGGACCAGCCGCTGGCCAAGGCTGAGCCAGTCAGGACAGTGGTAGCACCTCTGGGATAACATATTTAAGAAGGTAAAAAAAAAAAACCAAACTGTAGGGCAACAGCAGCTGGAGGAGACGAGTGAGAATATGGGAGAGGAACAACCCTGCAGACACCAAGGTCAGTGAAGAAGGAGGGGGAGGAGGTGCTCCAGGCGCTGGAGCAGAGATTCCTGTGCAGCCTGTGATGAAGACCATGGTGAGGCAGGCTGTCCCCCTGCAGCCCATGGAGGTCCACAGTGGAGCAGATATCCTCCTGCAGCTCATGGAGGACCCCGTGCCAGAGCAGGTGAATGCCTGAAGGAGGCTGTGACCCCATGGGAAGCCCAGGCTGGAGCAGGCTCCTGGCAGGGCCTGTAGCCACGTGGAGAGAAAGGAGCCCACCCTGGAGCAGGTTTGCTGGCAGGACTTGTGACCCCGTGGGGGACCCACGCTGGAGCAGCCTGTTCCTGAAGGGCTGCACCCCGTGGAAGGGACCCACGCTGGAGCAGTTCACAAAGAACTGTAGCCCATAGGAGGGACCCCACGCTGGTGCAGGGGAAGAGCGTGAGAAGTCCTCCTCCTGAGGAGGAAGGAGCAGCAGAAACATGTGCTGAACTGACCGCAACCCCCATTCCCCATGTGTGGCTCAGGGGGAGGAGGTAGAGAAATCAGGAGTGAAGTTGAGCCCAGGAAGACAGGAGGGGTGGAGGGAAGGTGTTTTTAAGATTTAGTTTTTATTTCTCATTACCCTACTCTGATTTGATTGGTAATAAATTAAATTAGTATTTTTTCCCCCAAGTCAAGCCTGTTTTGCCTGTGATGGTAATTGGTGAGTGATCTCTCCCTGTCCTTATCTCGACCCACGAGCTTTTCATTATACTTTCTCTCCCCTATGTAGCTGAGGAATGGGAGTGATAGAGCAGCTTTCATGGGCACCTGGCATCCAGCCAGGGTCAATCCACCACACTTGCCGTTTAATTCTATTGAGTCACCTCAAGGCAGAGAATTGCACAGGTGCCTTGAGATGCCAAATTCCCATTCACCTTCATAGGTGTCCAAGGCCTTTTGGATGTCTGAAGAAATTCTGACATTAGAGTATCTGACTAACGTAGTGACACCCCCACCACCCCTGGGGGTCCGCAACTGCAGCTGCTGCCTGCCTGCCTGCAGGGCTCTGTTCTCACTCCCCTCGCTCTTCAGCTGCCAGCCAGCTCTCCCTGCCTACTCGCGGCTCTTTTTGCTCAGCCATCGCCATCTTCTAGCTCCCCTCAATCCTACAGTTGCATCCACTAAACAATTGTGATTACCTCTCTCTCAAGTTTTCTCTCCTACAAAAGACAAAAGATTGCACTTGTTAATATCTAGCTTCATGCATGGTTCAGAACATTTCTGAAAGTGGTGTCAAGCTCTGTTCTCTAGCAGGCAGGACCAGTCCTGATCCTATGGAGTCTGGTAGGAGTTTCTGGTCTAATTCACTGGATTTAGCATCAGTAGTAGAAGAATTAGGCCATTTGATACTAAATTCTCAGGATGTGCCTGAATAAAAATAGTGCAAATACTGTGGAATTCAAGCTCTTCATCCATAATATATTCATCTTGAAGTGCACAGCTGCTATGCATGTATTTATGTAACTGCTATCTGTAGAAATATTTAAGCACTCAGTTCAACTCTAAAAAAAATATTTAGAAAAGTTAAGGAAGGCTAAATGGCGAGAGCAAGCATAGGGAGACAGTCATTAGACATACGTGTCTTCAGAAGACAGCAAACCACTAACATTTTCATCTGAATCACTGAAGAAATATAGCATAGCTAGAAAATGTACAGAGAAGGACAAGGATGACCAGACATATGGAATAGAGGGGAATCTAAGCAGACCATAACTTTTCAGCCTATAATTAGACAGCTTAAGGTGACAGTGATAAGCATCTCTGTGAAATATACTATTCACTTTTCACAGTAAAACACCTGAGGCAATCCATAAAATCCTCAAACAGGAAGCTTAAAACAAAGACAATGTGATTAATTTATAGAACCCATTTCCATAACATGTTTTTGAAATCAATAATGTAAACAGGTTAAAAACCAAGATTGGATAAATTTATGAGCAATTGAAACATCAGAAGCTTTTAAAAACAGTATGACCTCTAGCCTGAGATGACCAGACACAGCAGAAGCTGGACAAGGATCAGAGAGGAAGGCAGCAGCACTCCCTACAAGCCCCCTCACCTGTACTGTTGTTCTTCACCATCAACTACTGAGAGCTCTGGTCTCTACCATTATGGCAGCTGTCACACACTTGCCCTACCCTGTTCCCCACCTTCAAAGATAAAAATGCTACAAATAACCTGGTCTATATATGCAGTAAGTACTGAGGGCTGCAGGAACATCTCTGCCTCCCCACTCTACCCAGCTGATACAGCTATGCTATACAGCTGATACCTCCTCACACCTGCCTCTACTTTTTCCAGATTTCTGTTCCCTTTTTTTTAAACTCTTCTGTGATAAAGTCTTTAGTATCACATGGTGTTACAACAAAAGCACAGTCATATTAATCAGCAATATTTTTATTCCGTTGCATCTCTGGCAGACTCCTGGCAGTATAGCAACAAACATTCCAGTAATAAATGAGCTTTTAAGTGCACCAGGCTTTACTATTCAGCTGCTGGCATGTGGTCTCTGATCAAAACTTAACTTATACAACCCCTGTAGAGGCAGCACACCAAGTAGCAATAACAGCAACACTAATAAACAGTGTAAGACACTGCTCTGACCTCAAGTTAAGAACACAGGTCAACTATCTTCCTAACTATACCAAAATCTATTACTTCCAAGTCTCTTTTCCTAAGCTACACCAATACACTACTGAATTACAGTGAGGTAGGTAAGTAGGAGCACGATGCCCATTAAATCTCCATAAACAATTAACTCTCGCAACTGAGCTCTACAACAAAACACCCTGCCTGCTGCCATGGGATGTTGCTTTACTTCATGTAGGTCATTGGTGAGGTAATAGACAGTTTTAACCAGCAATAGCAGAAAAGTAGCAAAATCCCAGCACAAGACATCCTTTGATAGGTCTTAATAAAAATATAGATCAAGTTTATAGCAGAAGAAATTGGAAAAAAGCAATTACCTCACTTTAATATATTTTAAATGTTTTTAAAGTATACAGAATTTTACTGCTAAAAATACCCCAACAAAACATACATTCAATGTAAAAAAATGCCTTAAACTTACCTCTTAGTTTACACTGATTTAATATATTTTTTCTTCTACTTTTCAACTTTCCTTGCATCTTGGGAATATAGTGGTTTTCTCCACCCGCTTCCTTCCTCTCACCTCCTCCCCCTCCAATCTGGCCTCCTTTCCTTCCTTGGAGGTTTTTAAGCTTTAATTTGAGAGTGTAAAGCTGAAAAATATTTGATACAATTTTTTTTTTTAATTAGAGAATTGAGCTCCTCACCATGGTTGAAGCATTTCTGGGAATAGCACCAAAAAGCTGGAAGCTACTGCACTGAGTAGCCACAGCATCCATCTTAAAATCATCACTCATTTATTTTTCCCAGACAACTAGTGTTTCAGCATTTTACTTACAGGCATGACTGCAGTTTAGGAGTCTAAGGCTAGAAATGAGCCCGAGTCTCTTTGTTCAGTGTTGGAACGTGAAAACTAGATTCCCAAATTCCAGCGTGGGCCCATCTCCAGCTGGAACAGGAAAAAGACTCACCAAGTGGGATTTGACAATGTATGAGCTGAGGCTTGAGTTAGTCACATTTTCAGTGAGCTCAGAAGGGTATTGATGATTATATGTTCTAACTGGAGGAGGTAGTTGTCAGTCTGCCTTCAGCATGCATGTCACCACACCAGGAAAGGGGAAACATTTTAGAGCTTGTGTGGGATTGGGCTTGCTGAATGGAGCACTTGGGAAGTCTCCTCTCCTATAATTTGGATATTGTTAGGGAAGAAAAAAATAAAAAAAGAATAGGTTAGATCTAACAATTTAGTGACTCTGCAATGCGCATTCACACTGAGGGTTGTCGAAGAGACTCGGCTTTTCCATATGCTAGTAAGCAGCAGCCTACAGCCTGTTTTAGGTTTCCATTAATTGACACTAGGTTGTGCTTTACAGCCTCTTTGTATTTATTTTTTAATTCTTAATGTAATATGGTAAAAGGTTGCTTTCACCTAATAAAGAACATTTTCCTGATATGATATCAAATTTGTGGTAATGCTAAACAAGTCATATTTCCTCTAAATGCTTGCAGATATTTCAGGCATACGGATTATAGTAGTCTTCCTCTCATATTCCTTGTTTGCTTGGTCATTACAGTTCAGCCTTTCCTCTTAAATCACTCTACTTAACCACTGATATTTTATTTGCTGTTGCTTGAACAACAGCAAATTGCTCCTACAATCCACCTATTTGTGTAAAATTCAGCAATTACTTGTCTGCTCTTTTACACAATCTATCTACACATAGTTCCAAAGATAGTATTGCCCTTTTAGGTATTACACTGATCACAAACTGGACCTTTCTCAACCAGAAAAAAAATAAATTAGTGTGATTTAGTGTGTATGTTTCTGTATACTTAGTGTGTATTAGCCATATAAAATCAGTTCTGAAGTAATTTATCCCAGATGGATTAGCTTCTCTTTTTTCCCAATCTGAATATGATACATTGATAACTCCTCTTGCTCATGTTTCTAATCTCTAAGTATCTTCTATTTTCTCTTTCCTGCTGTTTACATCATCTGCTGACTTCATTAACATGCTGTTCACTTGCTTTCTTTAATGTTATTAATGAAACTCTTAAATAAGGCTGAAACAGAGACCAATCATTACAGTAGTACATCGGACAACCAGCATGTGTCATCAGCCAGATTTTCTGCAGAAAGGCCTAAAAGCCTGTTTGTCAAAATAATTTCTTTTAATTGGTTTCAATAAGTTATTATTTGTAGAAGTGACTGATCTTTAATTGTGGCATTATCAGAAAGTTGTTTGGGAAACCCTGGCATAGAAAAGCTGCCTGCTTATGTATGTGCTCTTGTTTAAACCAAACCTACAGGGAAGACTGGATTTGCTTCAGAATGGGTTTTAAACTATTTACTTCAGTTCTCCTTTCCCTCTTCGTACTTCATACCATAGTTTACCCTAACAGATTTCAGATACTTGAATTATCTCCATGCAATTGATAAAACAATTAAGTTGCTTAAAAGCTGTGCAGAAGGGTACATGATAACAAACAAATAATATTAAATAGAATATAATATTATTTATTTAAATAGACACACATAGTGTGAATATATATGAATGTACAACAGACACAAACAGTTCCAAATACATTTCCAGCATAACTAAGGGAAGCACAAGAGGTGTCTCTCTGTTAAACATCAAAAACAGATAAACTCGGAGAAGGAAAAGACCTACTTTACCTAACACTGGTCACCTAATTACTGGTGACCTGCAAACAGACTAACTGAGAAGAAATTAGGCTAGAAATGAGAAGGTGTATAACAACCATCAGGAATGTGAGGCTTAAGATAAGTCTTCCAGTACATGTAGCCAAGGCAACGAAACTAATGTGTTTAATACAAAGCTGGCTTGGTTCACGGAAGACGTTGTCGAGTGGTTGCTTGAAAAGGCAGTGTACCCAGCCCTAATCTCAGACATGTCTGTCCCTATCTTCCTCCAGCTCTACAAGCACAACAGTGAATATCAACAAATCTTAAACCCTAACTTTGTCTTTGGAATTACAAGATTGTTCTCAAGCACATTTTCTTCAAACTGAAAGTCTGAAATTAACACTGCTCAGTTTTGATGCACCTAAGTTGCCTCACAGAATCTAAAAATAAGAATAAAAAATTATTATTCTTCTAAGTAATTCTAGCAGCTAAAATTTTAAGTGCCAGAAATCTGTCCTCTAAATCATTAATTACCAGTAAATACACAAGGGGGAAAGCTTCACAAATAAGGGCGCTCCTGAAAACAATGGACTTTAGCACTGGCCAAAGCCTTTGCTGAAAAGCTCGCTACTCCTGACACAGAGCAGCTGTGTCGGGGTCTGCCTTCCCAGTCATATCAACACACACCTGGGGAGAAAGGAAATAATCTAGACCACAAGAACACACCCTTGCTGTTGTTCTCCTTTCTGTGCCAAAAAGCATGGAAATCTCTCCTGGGTTAGTAAAGATGGAAAAAATTAGAATCTAGTTCCCTGGATCTATTTGGGATCTGTGGCATGTCAGAGCTGAGACTGGGCATTTTTGTGCTCATAACATTTTGAGTACATAGGTCATTTCATTCTGAGGTTTTCATCTCAGAAAACACTTCCAGACATGCAAAAAAAAATCAGCAGATTCCTTTTTATACATTAAAAACTAGCCTCAGTTAAACAGAGTACCAAAATATTTGCTCATGGATATGTATGAGTTTTAATGGAATGAAGTGTTCTTGGCTCTCCTCGGAGCATTCTCCTCTAAGTTTTTTAACCCTTATCAGTGGAAGAAGCAGCTTTGGTGAAGGGACTATTTAACCTCTATAGTGTATTATTTACATAGACTACTCAAAAGAAAACTAACAGGGCTGTTACTCTAGGTATAATCTCTTTCTATGGCTGAATAGTTCTTGGCCTCTTGAAAGCACACGATTCATTGTTTTCATCAGTCTATGATCATAATGATACAAAGAAAAATCACAGTAATTATAGAGCAGTCTTCATAAGAGCTATATTTAATAAGCTATGTTCATCTCTGTTCCAACTCCACTAGCTTCTGTCAAAAGCAAGGATATATTTAACCATTATGTGCTAGCTTGCATAGCTACAATTATTACCCTTGAGAAAGCAGTAATGCTCTGGTCCATTTAGAGGTTAAACCTTGCTTTCTGTCTGTTAACAAAAATACTGAATAGTTAAATAAATTGAGAGTGCAATAAATGTTCATAGAGTTCAAACAAAGCATTCTTTCTGAAATCTCATTAAAAAAAGCTTAATTGTATTTTTTGCTTTTTGGTTTGGCAACAAAAAGGGTAACAAAAAGCAAGCATATACATATATCTGATGTATGCATTTATAAGCATATATACAAACACATTGGCTGGAAATACTAGGCAGCAGCGTATCATCAAAACTCTTTGTTTTTCATTGGATTACTAGTTGCTGTAGCATTTAAGAACTACAATTCAACTTCAGAAGTCCGTAAGAAGTTGAAAAAACATGGAAGACAAAAATACACTCCTTGTCTATAGGAGACCATAATCAATGTATAAGACAGCAGGAGGAGACAGACAGCTGCATAGCACAAATTAAAAACAAGAAAAAAGTTGCTCAGCATACATCTCAGCACATAAGTACATAAACTGAGCATTAGATGTAATCTGTTGCCATCACCAGGTGGTTTACGTAAACGTTTATCAGTTATGAGGTCTCTGCAAATGCTATTTTGAATTGTTACTGGAAATTTATTTCAATATAATATGAGCTAATAAAAAACAAGCTCAGGGCACCAGCATAGCCTGGTGCTATTTTACCTGTTGAATCTAACTGGGGAAAAATAATTCAGACTACCTTGCAGAAAGAAAAGGCTTGTTACCAACTTCAAAGGGCTCACTAAATGTAGCATACAACTTCCAGTCTGGCATCATTTCAGTCTCACTGATTCTTGATAATTAAAAAACCTGTTTACTTCATAGTATATTTTTAATTTTTAAAAAAAGTAATTTACATAGTTTCCTTCTTATGCTCTTTGAAAACACGCTGCATTCTGCCATACAAGTGTTTACTTTCCACTGTCCTGAAGAGGAAGCCTTGCGCACTCAGGGGAGGGAGAACATGGCTTGAAGAATTAGATCTACAGAACTGTCATGCAATAATTCACCATTTGGGGTGGGAGGGATAAGGGGGAAATTTCACATAAAAGTTACTAGAGGGGCCAGACGATGGGGCCAAACAACAACAGGGATAATATTAGGAGAATAAAATTCAAAGATCCCAACAATCTGCTTTAAGGCCATGCCAGAACTCCGCATGTCCTTCCTATTATTAAAAAGTATGAAGTATCATAAAATCCTCCCATCTCATCTACTGCATACAAGATATCCATCTTCCCACCCTGCCATCCAATACAGCTCAGAATTATGGTCTTATAAGCCTCAAGATAAAATGTGATATTCTCTGAAATAAAACTTTGAAAGCATACACTGTTTATAGGCTGGCTCACAGTCACAGGGATCATATGTGTCTGTGCATGTATATGAGAGTGTATAAGACAAGAGTACCAAACCTATTGATTAATTTCTAATTAAAAGAGAAGAAAGTGAAGCACTGGGAAAATTCTGAAGCAACCTTGCATTGTGATATGCAGAAGAATGCAAGCTGCAGTTCATTGGTGTCTCCATAGAAACAAGACATATTGGAGGGTGTAAGACATTGTCAGAGGACTAAAAAATTTCAGCTTCAGCAGAAAATAGAAAAGCACCTGAGGGATTTTTTTAACCAGGAAAACAAAATTAATTATTCATTTCCCATATAGGAAGCATCCGTTTTTTAGATGAGTTACTTAACATACATCAGGATTAATTTATGGACTGGTTAATCCTATGATTTTCTAATCCATCAAATCTGTAGAAAACGCATGGTTACACTTCTAAGTATAATGCCAAAGAGGAATATAAGTAGACTCTCAATGAATAATTGAAAGCTCTATTCGATGTGCTGTTAATTCTTGGTACCATTTTCACACTTGCTTTAGACACAGTGCTTATGCATTCATGTGAGTATTGGCCCGTATGCAGAACCCTGTCTTGGCCTGTTGCAAAAGGTGGCTCCAGGAAAATTAAAGGCAGAGGGGAGAGGTTGCTTCAATAGGACACTACGCTTTAAACCTGCTCAGCATCCCTCCTACTTCAAATGAAGAAAGACTCACAGCGTGCAGCTGCAGCAGCTATTTTTAAGAAGTGAACCCACACATAGGATGGATTAAAAAAGGCTCATCTCCTTATGCCATACCTGAAGCTATAGGCAGAGGGCTTTTTCATATGTGACCAAGAGACCTGTGCCAGCTGGTAGCTTCACAAGCTGTGTTGCTGTTCCCTGATATCCTGCCCACACCTGGCTGCTGCAGCCTCAGGGACAGTCTGCCAGCTGAACCGCCCTCAGCACCCTCAGCTCCTCTCCTAAAGATATTCCTTATCCATGGAGCTCCCCAGTGCTGGAAATAACTCTATCTCCTTTTCTACCGAAACAAAAATGCTGGGGAAATTATCAGTTAGCAGTTTCTCCATCAAGCCACTTCTGCCCCATCTCCACAAAAGAGCAGAAAGACTGCCACGCTGCCTCCATCGCCTGAGGTACAGACAAGGTATATACATTCCTGCTTGTGCTATGCAAGCAAACTAAAGTTGTCAACTGCCATTAACTTTTGGCTGGAGGTGACTGCTGTTTTAGAAGCCTCTCTGAGGGCTGCATTAAGAGAGTGCATGTCAGACACCAAAACAGAAAAAAACCCTTCAGGATAATCAGGCCTTTCCCTGGTGGCACTGCGTGCCATGATGCTGTGGTGATGTCTACCCCTCCACAGCAACTAGCTGCTTTATGGCTGCTTAGTCAGGAAGATGAGGGTTAAGGAAATGGATGAAAACTATGAGACTTCCCAGCTGCAAACAAGAATTAAGGGCTCTAAAAAGATGTATCAGTGAGTGGGAAAGAAAGAAAAGGTTTAAGTCAAAGTGAAAAGAGTTAGTTTGGGGCTTTTTGGTGTGCATGTCACACATAACCAAGTTCTGTACAGAGCATCCATGTTAGTAAAAATATTCAGAGGACATATTGGAGACTAAGTATTACACATCTTTTTTATCAGTTCTAATTTTCATAACAAATATGCAGGCATTAGAGCTCTGCCAGAGAATGCTGACTGATTCTCTAGCTCTCTACAGGCTTGTCAGTATACATCTAAGAACAGAGACAATCCCTTAATTGATAAAGCATGGCATCTTCCACTCACTTGCCAAAATTGATACAAAACACAAAAGTGGGAGTGAGAGTGATTATGGCTCATCTGTGTCCAGCTGTGCTCTAAAAAGATGGACATCTGTGAAAAGACAGGAATTCAGAGAAGTGTGAATGGATAGACACTCATTTACACTACAGGTTCTCCAGTCTGTGTACCAGAGCTGAAGGCAGTGAACCTGCTTACACACTTATCTTCCACAGACAGGATCACAAATACATTGCTGCCTGCACAGGGTATCCAGAAAAAGTTAAAATTGATGCAAAAGGAAAAAATTTTAAAAGAGATGCAGAAGATTATGAGAAATAGTTAATATTGCTAATTT
This sequence comes from Anhinga rufa, assembly GCA_013400875.1. Classification (NCBI taxonomy): domain Eukaryota; kingdom Metazoa; phylum Chordata; class Aves; order Suliformes; family Anhingidae; genus Anhinga; species Anhinga rufa. Next base: position 20,433 of record VZTV01107498.1, on the reverse strand, counting down.
TTTCTAAGGAGGATAAGAAAAAAAAAAGAGATTTATTTTTGCTCTTCTGGGAACTAATGCAATGGCCCTGTAATTGACTTCAGGGCTTCAGAAAATCACCGATATCATCCTATACCTTTGCTTATAGTGCCATTCTTGCACACATGATCAGTCTTGCTGATGTTAAGGCCATTTTGCATGCAAGGAAAATTTACTCAAGGAATAAGAGATACCAACAGAAGCGTGTTTTTCTGAAGGACATAATTCTAGGCACCTAAAGGAGCACCTTTAGGGAATATCTTAAAGTCTCCTTTGTTACATCTAAAGGAAAAGACAAAACTGCTGTGTGATCTCAAATATTCTAGGTTCACATCCTTCACTGTGATCACAATTGTATACCTCCTGATTATTTATAGGCACTGATGTAAATTAGGAAAGGCTACAATAATTTGAAGTCTCTTTTCCCCTTTCCTGTACCCCTTACCCATTTCCCAAACAAGGCAATGAGAAAGGGGAATGATTAACATTTTTCACTAGTCGCCCTCTTTATTAATAAAAGTCAGACTGAAGGGACCCTAAGAAATAACACTCGGAAAGGAAGAGTGCACCACAACACCTGGTACACAGTTGCTGATGTGTACACCGTGATCATATATTAACTGCAATTCCAGAATAAATTAGATGGAATAGTGTTGACATATCTCAGGAGAAAATTTCCTATAGCTTACCCAATAAAGTCTTTATTATCTGTGAAGCATGCTTGACACTTATTTTTACCAAGTATGATACTTTATAGGAGGCTATGCAAACACTCTGACTAAATGCTTTATTATATGACAGTTTATAGGCGCATTCTTTGTTATTAGATATATTGCATCAAAAACACATAGCTGCATCGTGCAGGGATGGAATTTCAGCATGATACTGACTTTAGTAAAACACATTCAGTTCCCAGTAATGGCTTAATGTGTCAAATGTGTCATGCTTATATGCATGTATGAAGATGACTTGCACGCTGGACAAACCAGAAAATGCCCTTCCATACACTCTCAATAGTTCAGCTAAGAAGCAGATCTACCCCCAGACCTAAATGGTTCAGGTCTATGTAGCAAACATCAGTGGTCCTAACAAGTTCTTTGATCCCAGGGCTATGTTAGACGTATTGCAGAGGGATCACATTGAATTTTCCTAACCTCAGTTCTAGGAACAGTGAGATCAAAGATCTCTGCCAGATCTGTCCCTGCAGATGCACATAGACCCAAATTTTCCAGAGATTCAAATTATCTGGGTAGCCAAGGCTGTCTGAGTCAGCACAATATATATCAATTTTTAGCACAATTACTGGAGAAAACACATCAGCCATGCTGGCTGTCACAGAATTTTGTCTCAGTTATCAGATGTGGGGAAAAATTGTGATTAACTTATATGAAAGACTGAAGACTACTGCACTATGTCCATCATTCAGGTCAGTGTTATGGCTGTAGTGCGAGAGTGGTGAATAATGGGTGTAATTTCATGCATTGCCAAAAGCTTCTTAAGGGACATGAGGCAAGTTACAGAGCCTCTGTTTAATTCTTAAAATAAGGATAATCAACTTTCCTCACTTCAGAGGTGTGCTCGGATAAAGACTGAGGCAGGTTGCCATAGTGTGCAACAGGTTCGCATTAGTTTGGTTTTTTTTTAATATATATATATATATATATATACATATTTAAATGTATATGTATATATACATATACATATACATACACATATACATGTATGTACATAGATTCTCAGCAATGGACCAATGTCGAGGACCTCACTCAGTGAGTTTAGATAAACATCACAAGTTCATGTGCTTTCCCAAAAATTGCAGGCAGCACATCTTTCTTAGAAGGACAGATGATTTTGTATATATAAACATCTTTACAATATACTTCTTAAACCCATCCAGGACAACATAGTGCAATATTCTTCGTTTAGTTATTTTACCACTTTGGCATATAACATTGATTGTAAGCATATTCAAGTGAGTTTGCTTGGGCTTTTGCATTTTGTATGTTTAATGCAAGCTGCTATGAACAACTTTACTACTTTCCTTAATTAAAATAAAATAAAGCAGAAAAGGGACACATTAATTTTCCTGCCAGAGTTGCATTTAGCCCTAAGCACTTTGAGCAAGGCACAGCAATGCACAATATGTTGCATAGTAATTCTGCCTGAGTAAAGCTCCTGATACTGAAGAATAACCATGCATCCAAGAGACAGTCAGCCTCAGACACAGACAGATTGACACAGCGTGGTGCAACATTTTTGTCCAGAATCTGGAAATGCCTGCTTGTGAAACTTTGGCAAGAGTAAGTCTGCACCATGTGCCTCTCCTTGTAAGTTTAATTGTCTGTATACAAGCTATTAGTCTACCTTCAGGAACTACTTTTCTTAACATTGTTCTCCTCCTTTTGCAGCATTCTGGCTAAATGAATATGATTAAGTCAAATAAATGAAAGGCAATCCATGGTAATTTGAGGCTTTTGACCAAGCCTGAAGCCAGAGTTGATGAATACGATTAATAAATAAATAAATAAATGTTTGGCTCTAAATCAGTACTGCTATTCCACAGGCTGAATTGCCCAAGGCAAAGGTTACTTTAGTGTGGACCACAGCTCTCCAAAGCTAATGTGCTGATCTCCTGCCATCATTGCACCATAGTGCCGACTTCCTTCTCTTGTATTCCTCATTATTATCTCTACACTGTAGTAAATAATGGAGCTATGCTTGATGAAAAGGGATATTAAAAAGTCCATCTAATAAAAAGTTGCACTAAGAAACAGTGGTCAATCCCATTGGAACTGCACAACAGATCTGCAGCAAAATCAGAGATTTCTTAGAAGAATTTGGATGCTGATTACCTAGTTAGCACCAATAATCAAAAGAATGCTATATAGATAAATCAAGACAGCCACAAAGAAAAGGCATTAACTGAAAATAGGCACAATACATTTCAAGTCTCCACCTTGCATTTCAGTGCCACAGCAAAATGAATCCCTGTGGATAGCATGGTGATGGCTTTTTTAGAAGGCATATCTATCTGCAAAAAAGGATGAGCACACTGTATGTCCTGTCTAAGTCTATTCAGATAGTTTAACTACATTACAAACTGTACAGACTATACATATCACTTGCATGTGTTGCCTACATTACTGTCATCAGGATAGTCCCAAGATGTCACAATTACACTTTTTCTTGGTGTCTAACTTTCTTTTGGAATTATAAAATTATCTTGGATATTTGCTTTGGGCTTGGTTTCATAGAAATCATAGTTTAAACAGGCACAATGTTCATTCTCATCTATCTGTAGGCTACACAAGGCTACATGAAGGCTTCTGTGGACTTACACAGGTGTCACTGCCAGCAGAAACAGGAAAAAGATGCAACTGCATAGTTCTGCCATTGCTGTGGGACCTCTTTGAAGATGCAACCATTTTGTTCTCTATATGTGTGCTTCTGCAGTTTGGGAAGGACCCAGCATTGCTATCACATTGCAGTCAAAGTGATACGGAAGCTAATCTACACCAATACGTTGCAGAGCAACTCACATCTGAGGACATGGTCAAACTTCCACTTGGGAAGGAGGAGATGTGCTGCCTGGTGTTCCCTTCAAGGGAAGCCTTTGGAGGACAAGATGCTGTGCAGTGCTCTGAAAGCAATCGGACTAGCTGTCTGCCGGTGAGGCATTTCTCCTCAACCTGGAAGATGTTCCAGATGTGAGCAACCGGGGCTGGTCCCCTCTCTAGCACTAAGGAAAGACTCTCATTCCCTCTTTGTGAGCTGAGGTGAAGACACAGAGCCACACAGGCTGCTCTCATGCCCATTTGCTCTGATTTCTACTGTATTGGATGCCATGCAACCTCTCATCATCTGGACCATATCAAAGATGGACAAAAAAAGGCATGAATCTTGTTGCTTCTACAAATATATTTTTCCTCATATTGAAATGTTTTGGAAACAGTTGATCCATACTGTCAAACTTGAGGACTTTTCTCTAAAAAAACTACAGGAGAATAATACTTAAAAGAGCATTTTTGTGAACAGAAACACTATGAAATTTATCAGAATATAGCTATTTTGGAAAAATTCACTTCACTAAAAACTGGGTTACCCCACCTGGAAATTTCCTGTGACACTTTTAAAAATCAGTGCAACAAAATCTCCAAAGACATCAGAATAAAACAGATTAGGTTTTAAACAGAAGAAATTCAGGACAACATTGAAATTTGAGATCAGGGTTTCATTTTTCATCCAGGTCTGCCCTACTCTCTTCCCCTCTCATGAGAAAAAGGCAGGATGCAAGTGCAGAAAAAGCTTACATTACTGAATTTGCTATTTGCTTTGCCTACACATCATTACTTACACACCACCCATATTACCTAAGGCTCTTTAAATTGCTGCTCCATACTGTGATAACCAGATATTTTAAGAAATTTTTATTTTAAACATTTTTAAACAAAAAAGCACTGTACAGGGTGCAGGCCCCAGGCGCTGGCAGGAGGGGCTGCAGGGTGGCCTCTGTGAAGAGAGGACAGGGCTGCCCTGAGTCGGACACAGATGGTTCCATCTGATCCACCCCAGGGCATGACTGAGCCCGCAGCCACGATGGAGGCGCCTCAGGGAAACATATTTAAGAAAGGGCAAAACTTTGCAACAGCAGTGAGGAGTGAGGAAAAAAAAGTGTGAGAAACAGCCCTGCAGACACCAAGATGAGAGAAGAAAGAGGGGGAGGAGGTGCTCCAGGCATGGGAGCAGATTCCCCCGAAGCCCATGGAGAGGACCATGGTGGAGCAGATATCCACACTGCAGCCTGTGAAGACCCCACACAGAAGCAAGTTTATCCTGAAGGACTACAGCCCATGGGGGGACCCACACAGGCAGGAGAGACGTGTGAGGAGGAAGGAATGGCAGAGAGGAGATGCCATAGAGTGAACATGACCCCCATTCCCCATCCCTCTGCACCACCTGGGGTGGGGGAGGCAGAGGGGTCAGGTATGAAGGACTGAAGTTGAGCCTGGAAAAAAGGAGGATGCCAGGGGGAAGGTGTTGTTTTCATTTGTCTTTGTTTATCACTATCCAAACCTATATTTAATTGGCAATAAATTAAATTATTTTCCCCAAGTTGAGTCTGTTTTGCCTGTGATGGCAACTGGTAAGTGACATCCCTGTCTTTATCTTTTCCCACAAGCTTCTTCACATTATTTTCTACCCCATCCTGCTGAGGAGGAGGAGTGAGAGAGCAGCTGGGTGGGCATCTGGAAGCTGGCCAAGGTCAACCCACCACAAGCACTGAAATTAGAAATATACATTGTTTTAGAAATTCAGTAATGGGTCACACCATATATTTTGTTAATTAAATAAAAAGCACTGTTTTAAGTCATCAGTACAAAAATACATTACAGTTGTAGAGGTTTGTAATCGCAGGTAAGAATTACAGAAGAGGTTAACAGATGAATGTTTATCTGTGTTTTATAACAACAGTATTTCATTAAATTGTTAAATAACTCGGTGGAAAACACACTGCTCCATGTTATTTCTGCAGACTGGAAACAGTGAAAGCCTTCCCCTGCTCAAGGTTATCTAGCAAGTTTTTGATAGTAGTGTAGGGAAACAGACTCCAGCATTCACTGTGTCCAGTTGTGGGCCCCCCAGTTCAAGAAGGACAGGGAGCTGCTGGAGCAAGTCCAGCAGAGAGCCACAAGGATGATCAAGGGAGTGGAGCATCTCCCTTATGAGGAAAGGCTGAGAGACCTGGGTTTGTTCAGCCTGGAGAAGAGAAGACTGAGGGGGGACCTTATCAATGTTTATAAGTATCTGAAGGGTGGGTGTCAAGAGGATGGGACTGGACTCTTTTCAGTGGCGCCCAACGACAGGACAAGGGGCAACGGGCACAAGTTGGAACACAGGAGGTTCCACTTGAATATGAGGAAAAACTTCTTTCCTGTGAGGGTGCCAGAGCAGTGGCACAGGCTGCCCAGAGAGGCTGTGGAGTCTCCTTCCCTGGAGACATTCAAACCCCGCCTGGACGCGGTCCTGTGCCCCCTGCTCTAGGTGTGCCTGCTCACGCAGGGGGGTTGGACAAGATGATCTCTGGAGGTCCCTTCCAACCTCTACCATTCTGTGATTCTGTGATTTTGCCTAGACAACTAATTTTGGTATTGGAAGAGGCATGTTTAACCCCTGTAGTACATCAGTAGCAAGTGAAAGAAGAACACCATAAGCAGAGTAGGAGGGAATGGGCCATTTTGTGTGAATAAGCAATCTAGTCCGAGCTAACACATAGGGAAATCAAATCAACTCTCCAGACTAAGCCTTAGTTACAGTGATGTAAACTTCAAATAATTTAAACTAATGCCTTAGCGATTCAAAAGATAATCTGCTTCATATAAATACTAAATCACTAACTCTTCCACCAAACCAGATTTCAGGTTTTACAAGAAGATGATATATAAACATGGTCTTATTAATCTACATGGATCAACGTCATCCTCCTGAAAATAGGATCTTTCAGCTCTCAATTCAGATTTATGCTTACTTCTTGGGCAAAGAGCTTACTTTTTTTTTCCTCCCTCAAAAGCATATGCTACACATATCTTATTACCACAATACATCTGTCCAATATCTTTTATTCTTGCAATATACTAAGCTCTTCTCTTCATTTAATATTGTCATTACCAGTGCAATACCACTTTTTGTTTTATTCTTGTTTTAATAGACAGAAAAGAAAGCTATTAGAAAGTCTCCAGAAAAAGTCTCCAGCTGATGCAAGACGGTTATAATTCCAATTTGACCAGGTCCCTTTTGATGCCTAAAATGTGCCAGGAAAACTGAGTTTTAGTGCATGTATTTTAAAACTTTCCATGAGCACTCTCATTAATATTAAGTCTAACCTGGTTTTGACTGTATGAAGAACAGCTAACAGATTCTCCCGGCTTCTTAGTTTTCCTGTTAACCCCATTAATATGATTTTTAAGAGATGTTTTTCACAAGTCAGTAAGGGCCAAGGCTGTAGCTTTAGGCAGCAATATATTGAGCAGAAAGAACGGTGTTAAAGACTTCTAGATGGACATCAGGGTACCCTTACATCAGATTTTGCCTACTAGTAAATACCCCAATGATTTGACTGAGAGGATCTATAACCTTTTGCTAAAAAGCAAATAAAAATCACACAAACATAATTTTGAAACCAACCTATAGAATACTCAGTCAGATGTCTGAATGCATTGATTTTGTAGGTTATGAGAAGGTTTAGTAGACCCTTACTTCCCTTTACTTGAGTACATCTTTATTTTATTCCTCTCATATCCTATACAACTCCTCCATAAGACTGTCCTTCATTTGAAAAGAACAGCTGCTAGCACAGTAATCACAGTGTCCCCTTCTGTGTCAGAAACAGTAGCTAGGGATCCTGTTCTCAATTGTTATTTTTCTGTTCATGACACATCACAGCTGCATGAATAAGACCACTTAAATTTAAGCATGAAAACATTAATTTAAAATGTTTTGTTTGGAGGAATCGCTTTTATTCAATATCCAATACTGTTTTGATCTGTTCACAGATTTCAATGTCTCTGAAAAAATTTTAAGCACATCAGCTTTGTCTGAATTCCCTTGGAGCAGGGGCGCAGGTGCCATACCCATGTGACCAGGAGCTACGCAGTCCCCCAGCCTGCAATTCCATGGAAATCTCATCTTTTCATAACCAACTGACTGCCCCAAATTGGATTCTTAACGGCACACTACCTGGAAATTCAAGTGCAGCCTCTTTTATTTTCAAAGTAACCCATTTGAAGACAGTTAAACTTACTTGTTAAAACCACTTAACATGAGAGAAAATTCTAGAAAGCAAAGAATACATTCTTTCACCCTTGGGGGATAGGGGAAAAGTGTTCGTATTGTATTCAGAAAACTGGCAGTGCTAAAGAAAAAAATTAGAATGGTTGAACTCTTGATATCTAACTGCTAATAGAATTTGGAATGGAAATCAGTAAAATAGAAATTGTGCCATTAAATTACCATTACAGAAATACTCTTTTGAAATACAATTTTAAATATCTGAGTTGATTTCCAGGTCTCTGAGCTGCTTGTGGATATGGTTTCTCCTCTTTCTTTCTCATGCACAATGCAGTAGGGCGCACATGGCGCCTTTCAGGCTAGCTGGTTTTCTCAGTGCTTCGAAACTAAAATACTAGCAAGCATAGAATCATTAAAGAGTTGCATTTCCAAGTACTTCTTTATGACAGTCTTAAACCAAATCTCACCAGTGGCAGTGTCTTCCATATATTTTCAATTTCTAAATCTTAAATTTTGGACGCTAATGAAAATCTGCATTCTTTATTAGGTCTTTAAGTTGGCCCTTGCTTGACTACTGCTTTACTTGTAGGTTTTAAATCTAAAGAAATGGAAAAGATGGTTGAAAAGAGATTTGAAAGTGAGCACATTAGTGGTCAGAGGTTCCCTAGGTGCCTTCACTGATTTTTGCATGCAGTCTTTTTCACTGGACTTCTTCAGAGCCCCAGCAAATTGACAGAAGAGAATCAATGGAAATGCCTGTCCTTCTATGAGGATAATTTTCCCTTCCTCAGCATAGACAGAAACATTTATGGACACCATCGGATGTAATTTCTATCAATTTATGTCCGTAGTGCTTCCCAAATATATCAAGTGGGCACCTCCTGCACTTTTATCTCAAAGAAGACAGCCTTCTGCTACGTGGAAAAGTATTATCATCCCTACTTTACAGAGGAATGACTTGCAAAGAAACTGTATGACTTGCTAACAACCAAAAATGTTTTCAACACAGTCACATCTCCACCTTCCACCACAGTGCCTGACAAACTCATCCTGCTCTTCTTTTATCAGGAATAATGTATACGTCCCAGAATATTTTCCCCAAATATCCAAGTAGTAATTTATCATTCTATTATTTGCTGTTCATGGCATGAGCATAGAAGTGACATAAAAATATCTGAATCAGAGAGATTAATCTGGTAAAAGCCAGTTCAACTGTTTTGTTACTTGTCTGAAAAATCATGGATTGGTCTCACAGGGGCCTGGCTTGTAAAATCAGAAAAAACAGTGTCATTGCATGAAACAGTGAAGACCAAAGTATTTATGAACTGGTTAAATTGCAGCCCTGCATGAGAGTTTGGAGGAGACTGTTAATTATTCATGTATAAATTAAGAGTGGAAATTTTAAATTTACTTATCAACAGTCTTATGCACTTCAGAATCCCATGACTATACCAATGACGACTTGTCCAAAATCCACCTTTTACTGATTTGGTTATTTAAAATGCACATGGTTACTGAAAGGGCGCATCTGAGAGCTGTGTGCCCACATTTAAGAGTTAGGACCAGAATTTGAGTCCATCGTTAGAGCTGCGGTATCAGGCTTGGACACACTTTGCTGATTGCATTGCGTGTGCGGCCCCAGAGCAGGGCAATGAGCTGAGCTGAGGAAGGCACCAGGCGGTTTTTAGCATCCTCCCTGGCTTTTGTGGCCCGTGCTATCTGGCAGTACCCCAGAGGAGGCACACACTGCTCTTTCTGCCTCTCTGACTGAAGGGTGGCAGGGGGTGTGTGTGCATACAAACAAGGGCCTGCCTCTGCTCATGCATAATTGCATTCCTGTATGACAGCAGGTACAGGAGACATGAGATCCTAGGAGAACAAGAGAAATCAGAAGTAAATCTCAAGATTACATTATAATAAATACATATCTGTTCTTGCTTACTGAAGCACAGATGTATCCATAAACCCCTGCGCTCAGATCAGACACTGAGGGGTTTAATACAAAGCAGTTAGTGTCTAGACAGCTTTGTCCTATCTGGGGATCAGGAGAATGATAAGAAGCAGGCGCTCACCGCACAACAGGAACATGAGGGATCCATCAAAGTAGTACTACAACTAGCTTCAAGGGAGACCAAACACAAAAGGCTGAGATGACGTGCACAGTCCCGGGAAAGGGAGTTTCCCACGCTAGAAAGCATTTCCGTTTTCCCACAGGGCCTTATCCCAGAACCCACTAAAAGCAAGGGGAAGCTCATGCTCATTTTCATATAGAGTGCACCCAAACTGTTACTACTACTACTTTCTTTATAAAGCAACATTGCATTATAAGAAACAGTGCTAATATTGACCCGAGTATAGTAAGAGCCATGCAAATTGCCTTCCATGAAGCTCCATGAAGGTCTGAACTGCACCAAAATCTATAGGATTTTAGAGCGTGGCCATGGAACTGCCTTCCTGGGGAGCCCGTGCAGGAAACCTGAAGAACACACAGAAGACTGCACAACGCTACTACATACTATCACTGAAAAGTGTCCTACGCCATCCAACTTCTCTACCACATACCAAAAAAATCTATACCTAAGTAGGTTTGCTGGTATTGTTAGCTCACTATCTCAAATCTGGATTTTATCTGTTTCATCACCCTGCTGAACCCATTGACAACAGCTGCAGCATGAACGCTAAGGACAAGGGTTCACCTTTGCTTCCTGCTATAAAAACAAGGTTTTACTCAGACAGTGCTTAGTTCCATGAAGTCCTCATCCTTCATTTGCTTTATAGGTGCTGCTAGAATGGTAATTACACTGATGACGGAGCCATCCTGTTCTGCAGTAATATTGAAGAGAAGCACTGTATCAAAATGGGTTGCAAAAATCTTGCTGATACTTCTCCCCTCACAAAACGTTATTAGTTTGTTAATAATTCAATCTGTTTTAGGAATCCAACATTTACATCAGGTAAACTTATCAAGCTTGTTAGTATTTCTTTGGCTGTAGATCTGCTTTAAGAAGCTCTTACTGGAAGTTAGTCTTGCTGCTAGTTCCAGGTCTTTTCCTATATTAACCTCAAAAGCCCCAAGTAGTGCTAAGTGCTAATCAACAAGTTATCCGGTGTGCTTTAAAACAGAACTGTGAAATGGTACATTCACACACACGCACAAAAAAAGAAAAGAGTAATAAAAAAAAAAAGGCCTGTTTAGCTTGTCTCTGTGTGTTTTTGAAAAAGCCAGTCTCGTCAAAGCTGTGGTTTGGAGTGTGGCCACAGAAAGAGCCAAGTCAGCACAACTGGGGGCACTTCAGGCAGAGATTGGGAAAGAACAAGTGTCTGTGGGCAGGATGTGAACCTCTTCAGATGGATCTGCTAAAGGAATAATGAAACGGTGCCACAACTTCAGTTAAAGTATGGGGGAGATAAATGCTTAGAAGGCAGTTCAGAGCAATCACACAAATTAATTTTCTAATTGTAAGGTATAATTTAAACTTTTACTAAGTCTATCAAGATGTATGCAGACTACATATTTATGAGAAAAATACCGTTGACTCCATGTAATCAATAAAATCGAGAGTCCCTATGAGATTCAGCTACTCAGCCTGCCAATCTTTATGACATTACAGTATTATTCCTCTTGGTTTAAGATATTTTCTCCTTTCAGCTGCTGCTGAACAAATGGGAAGAAGCCAAATGATTGCACTGAGGAAACAGCAAGGCTGAATAGATGCAAAATGCTGTCAAACACACCGAGTGAACAGGAAAAAATATGCCTTTAATTTCTTTTAGTTCTCACCTATTACTTCTATCAGCAGTTGGGCAGGGGGAAGGAAAATAAATCAGATGCGAGAATGATTGTCGCAATGACAATACCCCACTTAAAGAGCTATTCATAAAATTTATAGGACTAAAAATACATGAAGAAAACTAGGATTAAAAAATCACCTCTGGAGAAATGTATAGAATATCCCCCAAATTCTGCGCCCTCTCCTAGCCATGCAGCTGATGTGAACAGTGAGGGATGTGAGGCTTGGGGGTGTTTAACCCAGGCCTCATCTCTAAAAGAAGAGCATTAGCACAGAGAAGGGCTCTCTAAGAACAAGAACCTCCCATGAAAAGCCTGATTCGCTCAAAAACAAGAACACCTGAACCAGACCCACTCCTCAAAGCGATGTCGAGCGCACTGCCCTCTCCAACCCTGCAGCAAAATTTCTACAGGAGATGAACTACCTCTGTTCGGGTTTCCTTGTCACCACATAGAGGAGAAGCCACAGCGAGGGAGTTAGCGTGGCTGTGTGCTGAATTAACATTGATCACAAACACCTGTTTTCCTTTTTGATCCTCTGCGTTCAAAGTGTAGGACTCCGCCGGGGTCCTGGCAGCAGGTGCGCGGTGCTACGGATAGGCACGCTGCTCCCCGGCTGCGCGGCCTGAGGAGCCCTCTGCACCGGCTCCCCTAAGCCACACGCTCACCAGCTATGCCATCGTCTGCGCTGTGTCACAGGAATATTTATCTCGACGTGCCTGGCCTGCCTGTGCCCCTCCCCTCTCCGCGGGTAAAGCACACGAGGTCTGGAAGAGCTCTTCCTCTCTGTGAACTGCTGTGAGATTTCTGCCCACAGGAACAGTACCTGGATCTGACAAGTGAAAAAGCAGCCTGATATTTTCTGGCCTTTATTATTAAATGGTGGGTTGCCCTTATCATGATCCCAGTTAAGCCAGTAAGTGTTTTGCCATCAGCTTCAGCAGAAGTGTGTTCAAGCCCTAGATACCAAAGATTTGATGATGGCAGGTCACCTAGAAAATGAACTGAAATTCATAAAGGATATTGTTGATCTCTCACAAAAGACAGATAGAGTGGTAAGAACTGAGAGGACAGACAACACATGACTGTTTCCACAACACATTACTATACAGATCAGCTAAAACTTGAACCTGATAACAAAGAATGTCTTTCTCAGAAATTGTATGGAAGTGCATGATCCTTAAGTGATTTTCTGGTTTGGATCTCTTCCTCACTTTCTTTTGATGGGCACTGGTCACCTTTACGTGTTTGACTTTGATACTGCAACTAATCATTGCTACCACAAACACTGCAGTAACATTTATTAATCGCACACTGTTTCTCTTAGGATGTTAATGGTGACTGTGATGCAGTTTCACTTTCCTTCAGTAAAAGAAATCTATGAACTACTATGTGGTTTCCTCTATATATCACTAAATGTTCTACTATGCAGGTTGTCTGACAGTAACAGGCTTGTTACCCTATTTGTACCTTGGTAATGCACTGCTAAGAGGAATTAATAGCTTGCTAAGCAGAACTACTTTGCTGCTTTCTGTGTACTTTGCTGGCATTCACACTGTCCTGCATGATTTTCAGGCTTTAATACCAATTTTGCAAGTGCATCTGTTAAAGACAATTAAATTATATGACAGATATAACTCATATTGGACCAATCCATGCAAATATTTAATTGTTGCAGGTATGTATATTTTATATTACACAATGAGAAACTAAAAGCAATTCAATTTGATTTAGCCATGGGGTCTCCAGTCAAGGACGTGTGTTTTCGTACATACTCCAGCCCTTTGCACTGACCTTGGGCAGAATCTTTGAAGTATATATAAAAAGAAAAAATGTATTGCCTCCGGTATTCAAAGAAGATGAAGCTGGCGCTCACAGACCCTGTGCCATACTGAACTCTTATCAGTGAACAGAACTTCCTTTTAAGATGAGTGTCAAAAGCCAGCTAATTTTCCTTACTACTCTAGAATAATTTATTAGGATTTTTTTTTTTATAGCAACTAGGGAACATGGAAATGTGGATCCCATATTCTTTCCTTTGTGTGCACACTTAACTCCCTTTATATTCACATTAGAGACATCTATCTGGTCTCATTTGTACTACACTCGTGAAACTTGAATGTAAGAAAGTCCAGTTATTTGTGATTTTCCCTGATGGACTCCAGCTCAAATTCAAGCTAAATAAAATAGAACCAAATTATTAACTTTATAAACTTTTTGTAAGGATGAAGCTAAGAGCATAAAATTACGTATCTAAGGACAAAAATTCCAAGCATATAGATCAAAAAGTTTTCAGAAAAATATGGCTGAGATTTCTAACATACTGGCAATAATAGAATGCAACAAATAATAAGGAAAATTTATGGAGCATAACTAATATGACATAATCTATGTTACAGAGTTGTATGACTCCTGGTTATATAATTTTAAAACTTATTAGATAAAGTGGAACATTGTATGCTCAGCGCTGTGGTCATTCCTCCTCCTCTATATTTGTTAAATTCATTTAAGAACTCTATATACTGTTTCAAACATAATGGATGGAATGCTTTTATTTATATGCCCTTCAGCATGCTTATTACTCCAATTATGTTATCTTTCCTATTAATTTTAATTTTTTTTCTTATTTTTGAAAAGCTTCTGCTAAATCTGCTTTCCTTTAGTGGGAAATTATAAGATGTATAACTGGTAGAAAATTATTAATACAATTTTTTTGAAAATAAAATTTCTAAATTTTAGGTGGACTACCTAAAGTGACTACACAATCATTTCATTATGTTTATTCTCTAAAAGATGCACCCTGCACTCACTATTTGAAACCTGATCAGCTAAGCTACCTAACAGTTGTATGCCTGAATTACAGAGCATGTAATTTGGCCTCTACATTCAGTATATGCCGCTTTCCTTCAGCTTTTGCTTAACATGCATAAATGAAATCTGCGGAAATATCTTCATTTTTCTAGATCACTTTAAGAGGCATTTACAGTGAAATAACTTACATGAAACATATTAAGCAGATCTAATTATGCAATTATATAGAACAAAATAGCCTTTATTCTGTGGGTTTTTTGCAAAAGCAAAGGATAATGTCAGGCAGAGTGCTGCTGTTTAATATGATCATGTGCTGAAGTACCTTCACCTGCCTTCTAGTATTTTAAAACAGCATGCTTCATTCAAAAAAGGATGCCAGTAGTCACCAACTTTGCTAAACACACATATTTTAAGCACCTACTAAATACTGTTTAACTGTTTTCACATTTCAGAAGATACATTTTAAAATGTACTTGCACTGGGCACTACATGATCATGTTGATCACTTGTTGCTAAATAAAAAGGATGTAGGCTGTCTCAAATGACAGGGGAACATGACAGATATGGATTCATGAACTAATTATGAGCAAATGCAAGAGCTGGTATTAATGCATGCCTGTAAAATAATCACATTGGTACTACAGAAATGAAACCTTCAAACTTCTCCTCAGAAGTGAAAAAGCAACAGTAATTACAACTTGTGAATTGCTGACAGCCAGCCTGTACCTTTGTTCTTATTTCATACAGACCTTGCTTTTTTTCCCTTTTTGTCTTTTTTTCCTGCATAAACGTTTACAGAGTGAGCTATTTAATTTGAAAATCAGAAACCTATACTGGCAAATACAAATTTATTGACTTTTTTTTGATAGGCATATCCAAAACTAGAAGGGTTAATACTTATGAGAAGAAAAAAAAACCTCTACTGTTGAGAAGTTTAAGACATGGGAGGGAAAAAAAAATACATACAGAGAATACTGTCCATATCCAAACATTTCAAGCCATCTGAACGTTGTTCACTTGCTGTAAAGTTGCCAGTTCTAAAACCAGGATTGAATGAATCTTACTAAAGGAGACCCAGTAACCCAGTGATCCTCCAGACCTCTGCTTAAAGGTAGGTTTCCCTGAAAAATTCTTATATCAAATCTTAACCCTTACTGCACAATTAATGTTAGCTATCCGAGAGAGTGCATACTATGTGTGTGATCACAGCACATTTTTAAAGCTCTTTAAAGAATATTTCTGTTCAATAGCATCTTTGTTAGCAACATTTCCATAATGTAAAGGCTCCTATCACTGTGCAGCAGATCTGTGGGGTTTTTTGCTCTTATCTCATGTAGTGCACTTGATGAGGGGTACTACTGAATCTTCGTCTGCACGCTGCATTACAAAGAAAACTGTCTTTTTGTAAGGCATTTTCTCTCCACTGCTTTCACATATCATAAAGGCTCTTCTAACTGGATGTATCTGACTGTATTAATACTCAAATGAAAACTGAAACCCTTCTACTTTATCTGAAGTATAAATCCCCAAAATGATTCTTGCCTTTCCAATTGTGTTCGTTGTAATAAAGGTTAATATTGAACTGAACTTATCGTATTCTAGCATCACATGTTAAGTTCTAAATCTCTGTGTGTGATCTATTTTCTTTTTTATTGTTGAAATTAAAGAAGAGGACAAAATGTTGGCAATATTATTAAAAATAACAGAGCAAAAGCATTTTACTTAAAGACAGTTCAAACCTATTGCTTTCATGAGGAGGAAAAAAACCATGGTGCAAAGTACTGGGGGGAGGGAAGGGAAGAGCATCTGTTGAAAATTAACTACTTCAACCTTAATTAACACATAATTTTCTACCTGATGAGATGGTGTTGTAGAAAGTATAAATTGAAGGCACAAGAGTAAGAAATGAGTCATCTTTGACTTACCGTATCAAAGACTATTGCTGTATTGCAGTCAGCATCCAAACACAGAGCATGAAGCTTCTCACAAATCAGAAAAAATATACGATCAATGAACAAATCAAATGCATTGTAAAAATAAAGGCCAGAGATTAGAGTATGTATCCAAGGGTCTGGTTAGTCACAGCTTTGACTAGCCTGCTACAGAGCTCTGCAAAACAAGTATACTGCAGCAGTGTGGCAAGCATAGGATTGCAATGCATGTCCCATATATTCAAGCATAATAGAAAACATGGTCTGGAGCTTATTCCATGTGGAAGTGGGGTTTGTTTTATGCAGGCAGAAAAAAGAGGGTTTTTTTCCCCACATAATAGAATTAGAAATGAAGATTTTTCTTGATTATTGTACACAATAATTCCCCAGGATATCAATTACATAAAGCAGGTGCCTCTGTCTCCTGTTTCCCAGATAAATGCCTGTAATCTCATTTCACAAATGATCCTATTTAGACAGGAGCCACCTATTGTGATGATATCATTTGCTCTAGTATCCATAAATGGGCAACTTCCTACCAAACGTCATGACCACTGACGACACAAATCTTTATAATATTGAGTGGGCAGGGTGGTTGATGGTGTCCCATCAATCTACAGCAGCTTCTGCTGATGTGATAGCATGAATCCTGCATAATCATCTAAAAGGCTGAAAATGAAGAGAAGCATTAAACCAGTCTGGTGGAGCTCATTAAAAAAAACAAAACAAAAAAAACACCAACACCTAAAACTGGAAAGAAAAAAAAATCCTAGAGAGGTAGTAAAGACAAATAAAACATAACCACATAGCAGTGGCACCTTTTCAAATGCCTTCTGCACTCACAAGGATACTGGTAGAGATGAACAAAATCACTCTCAGTAAAGAAGTGAAGCTGTCAGTTTCTTTTCAACAAGTAATAAAGACCATATATCCTCTTTCCTTGTAAATGCAAAATATACATTGACAGCAAAAAAGACCAGTGCTTCAGTGATGCACAGATTAGCCCACTCTTAGCGAATATTTTTAGAATTAGCAACTGCTTATCACAGTAGCTTGGAATATGAACTCTGTAACAAAATATCCTTAGACTGTTTGAAATCCAGTCTGCTAGACTGGTTTGCTTCATGCTCTAGCTGCATGGATTTCATTTCTCAGATCAGTGTTTTCTTAAGAAAAATCATTCCATTAAATATACATATTTGGGAAACGTTATGATACTCACAGTTAGTTGAAATTAGTTTCCATCTGCCTTCTTTAACACATAGAAATTTGAGGAGAGTTAAAGGGGATACAGGCTTCACTTGCTTCCCCACCTTTTCCCCACGGGACTCGATTGTGCCTAGTGGCTAAAGTAAATTTCTTAACAACTTTGTATTTAATATTTTTCCTGGCAGAAGTTGGTAAAAACTTTAAAAGAAGGTCCCCAGGTTCAAAAAAATTACCTGAGGGCATTTTTCAACAGGATCTCCACAAATCTTGCTTTACATAGTCCTGCTTTGAACAGACTGAGCTGCATCTAAACAACTTCATAATGCACAGACAGAAAGGCATAACATTAGGATCCATCCACATTAGTGTTTGGACAACGCCCACGAATGCCAGTCAAGCTGGGGTTTCAGGGTAGAAATCTTTAAAGCACAAAAAACGAGAGGACTTTATATACATTTCCACTGATGCAGTTCCATCACAAGAGGGTCCACTTCTCAAAATCCAGCCCCTCCATTTCAGATGGCCCTTGTTAGACCTTGCATTTACTTCATAGTATCTTTGGGGCAGGGACCACCCTTTACTACATTTCTGTGTTACATATAGGGAGGGTCCCAAAGGCAAGCAGTGCAAATATTAATAATAAAAGCAACTCTGAAACAGTTGACTACCACCACAGTGACTCACACCAGGTCTAGATGGGGTGAAAGCAAAATCTGAGCACAGCCTCCATGGCTCCAAGATGCAGCTATGCTGTCAAAGCAGAAAAGTCAATGGGTTTTCTAAAAGCACCCTAAAGAGAAAAACTCCTTTCTCAGAGATTGAAAACAATGGAGAAAACCATTTCAGAGCACTGAATAGCCATTTAGACACAAGCAGGTGCTTTCCTTCTCCCTCTCTCCCTCCTGTGCTCATCTTCAACATAACGTTAGCTGATATCCCTAGATATGCTGTCCAGGCAAAGACATAAGTGCAGCTTTGACTCTGGGGATCATAACCCCTTCATTTCAGTACTGGGTGGAAGTAGAAAAGCATATACTCTGTGTGTCCAGATGGCATAAATATTTTCCATGTGTTTCCATGACAAAAGATAAAGATAACACAAGGAACAGTTAGAAAGTGGAAGCGTGTGTGAGTGTAACTGAGATTGATGGTCCAGAAGTTTCTCTTGGCTAGATAAAAGATGATGAAGTGGGAATGAGGAAAACAAAAGGCAGAAAATAGCTAAAAAGAATATTCATCACTGCTCCATCAAATTCAGTCCTGCCTTGAGAAATGCCAAATGTCAGATTTTCTTGGTAAGATACAAAGACTTCTAAGGCTGTTCCAGGATGTAGTAGGAAAGCGTGCATTTTCTTAAAACAATATCATTTTCAGCATCTGAGTCAAAGGATGTCACCACTCTTCCTTAACCTAGTTTTGAGCTTACCAAGCACACAGTGATGA
>VZTV01107496.1:0-21046 GCA_013400875.1 Anhinga rufa | reverse complement strand
CATCCATGTGTGCTGCCGTCCATGGGTGCTGCCGTCCATGGGTGCTGCCATCCATGTGTGCATGCATCTCCAAGATGCAAATATAAGTAGCAGTAGAGGACAAATAGCTTGGATGCAGCCAGGAGAAGCTGCACGAGTAGGAGCAAAGGGAGGATGCAAAGGCTGGTGTGAGGCCAGGCAGAAAAGGGAGAAGGAAAGAACATGATCCAAGCTTGGTGTGTGAAGCAGCTGCTAAAAGTCTGTGAAGCTGATGATTCTTTGGCTGTGTTACAGGGGAGCAGCACGTCTCCAGCTCTGCCCTGGCACTATCCTCAGGATCCCTGCTGGGAACTGCTACTCCTCCCACCTCCACTGTCCCAACCCACAAAGGCTGGGGGTGCATCTGTTGTAGAAATAAGGCGAGAGAGAGAGCAGCTGCCTTCCTGGCTCCCTTACGTGCTCCACGTAGCAGGTCTGACCCACTCGTGGGAGTGGACCAGCCCTCCATGCCTATAACCACCAGGCCAACTCACACGGCAGCTGGTGCTCTGGACATCCGTGGGGCTGAGTAGATGAAAGACTTTTCCTGGGTTTGGCCAGGCCCAGCAGCAGCTTCAGGGCTTGTTGCTGAGTGTGGTTCCCCAGCCTGGCTCTGCGAGTGAAGAGCAGATTTGGCAAAAGACTGGTGGCAGCACTTATCCATGATGATCAGGTGGAGCAGTGTGCCAGCCCTGCCATCCCAGGAGGAGCATCCCTGTCCTCCTCCAGCCTGACCTCAGGTGTCTGGGGAGGGGGGGTTCATCGCTCCTCCTGGGGGTGTCTACAGCTGAGCTCTTTGCATGTGGCTCCTCCACCTTCAACGGAGGTCTCACTGGTGGCGTCTAGCTGTCTAGCAAGAGGTGAATCCCAGCCTACGCTTACTGACCAGCTTGACTGAATCTCACTGGTAAAGCCTTTGCTCCTTACATACCCTTGCTACTAGATGAGGAAAGGTTAGGGAATCCAGCTCACATGCTTTGTAGACACCCTTGGGCATTTGGGTGTCTCCACTATTGGTTCCCAGATGTGGGCTTGTAAATCTTACACTCCTGTAGCTCTCTTTCATTTGAAGTAGCCCATGGACTACCTGCCTTCCCCTAATTTCACGTGAAGCCTACAGCTGCATTGTACATGGCAGGAAGACATGCCTTGGCTGCATATAGTCAGGTGGGAACCGGACAATTTAAGAGTTGTCCCAAGGACTTAAACCCCAGTTCCCAGGGATGTTCAACAGGAGATGCATGTAATGGCACAAATTGCCGTGGCAGAGACCGACCCGAATCAAGGAGCGCAGGGGCAGCTGCGCAGAGCCAGGGGGTGTAATTAACTCCGGCCAGCTCAGAATTCAGCATAGTCACTGACACTTAGCTTATTGATTTTTTCTTAGGAGAAATCTAGTTATGTTTCATGAGATCAAGCAGGCACCAAGCCTGGGAGAGCGTAATTTGATCAAGCTGAGCCCTTCATGCCTACTGCGCCTAAAGCTCTGTCTGTGGGAAGTGCAGCCGCTGCTCAGCCTGGGGGGAGAGGAGAGGGCTCGAGACTGACACACCCTTTGGGGAGGATGCTGGGAGACATCACGCTGCACCTGAAAGTGTTTTAAACCATTTAAGACCTACATCCTTCAAACAGTGCAAGAGAAGTCCTTTCATTTGTCATTGAAAGAGGCTTCCCACACTAAGTGCTTGTCCAGCGTGGGAGATTGGGAATGATGCCATGGCCATCGGTAGCTGACTCTGGAAGGGGATATCTATGCGTAACTGGTTGCTCTGGCCCAAAGGAGCTGCTGTGTCATTGCACTGAGTGCTGAATTGCCTCAAAAGGAAGCCCTTGGCTTTTGGATCAAGCCCCTGGGTTGCTCGCTGGGGTGCAGCTGATATATGGGAAGAGAGCAGTGGTGGATTCACACCACCTCACGCTCGGCAGCCTTCCGTAGGGAATCTGTTCAGCAGGAGAAGGACAGCAGCTGCACACAGATGAATCTCAGTGTTTTCTGGAGATGATATCACGCCCCTGGATGAATCAAGGGGTTAGTGAGAGATGTTCTGGGTTAGCCCCCTCTCTCCCTACTCTATGCCCACTCCCCACTCCATGGTGGCATGTAGACGCTTCAGCTGTAAAAGGGCTTGAGGGAGCCTGACATTTTGGGTACCAACAGCTCAGGTGAGCAGCCAGGTTGTCCAGTCTTGCAGAAGGGGATCCATCTTTGGGAAGACTTTAGAGCCAAGTGCCAAGAGGCAGGAAAATGCCGAGCCACAGGACACGGCCTGGGCTTGCTCTGAATCCCTCTTCAGCAGGTGCAGTGGTTGTGAGTGGGTTTCCTTGTGTTTCTGCCCTGTGCCAGACATTTTTGCAGCAGAACAACCACTGCAAAGTGGTATTTTGGAGCCCATGTTGGGGCAGTCCTGTAGTGGGAGACCAGCTGCCCTCTGTGCGGGCAGGGAGGCGCTGAGCTCTCCTGCACCCTGGATGTACACCCTGTACATCCCCTGTGCACACTTTGCACCAGCCTTGGCCTTCTGGCGAGGGCAGGGAGCTCTGCCAGGAACACCTTTGACATTATCCATGCTGACAGTCGTCCCTTGGCTGGGAGGATGCTCCTGGTGGGGACAAGGGCTCTTGTGACAGCAAGAGGTGTCGCTGATGCACGGGGAACTCCCAACCTTCCACGTGTTTGGTGTCCTCTTCTGCTACAGAGGGCTCTGACAGTCCTGTCTGCCTCAGCCGTGGGAGGCGGGTTGGGCAGCTCCATGGGACGAGGGGTGTGAGAAGAGAAGGCTGCGGGGAGACCTTATTGCGGCCTTCCAGTACTTAAAGGGGGACTATAGGAAGGATGGGGGCAACCTCTTTAGCAAGGCCTGTTGTGACAGGACAAGGGGTGATGGCTTTAAACTAAAGGAGGGCAGGTTTAGACTGGATATAAGGAAGACATTTATTCCAATGAGGGTGGTGAATCACTGGCCCAGGCTGCCCGGAGAGGTGGGAGATGCCCCATCCCTGGAAACATCCAAGGCCAGGCTGGACGGGGCTCTGAGTGACCTGCTCTAGTTGGGGATGTCCCTGCTCGCTGCGGGGGGTTGGACTGGATGGCCTCTAAAGGTCCCGTCCAACCCAAACCATTCTATGATTGTGTGTGGGGTCGGATGCTTCCCCATCTGCAAGTGAAGGCAGGGTAGAGGTCCTAGTGAAGGGCACAGGGGAAGGGTTCCCACATCACGGCTGTGAGCTGTGCTTGACCACCCGAATGTCCCTCGGTAACACAGCTCCCTCTTCCCACCCTTCAGCTTCTCCTGCCTGTCTTTCCAGGGCCTCCTCCCAGCTGCTTGGGCACAAGGATGGGTGAAGGAGGGGCCATCCTCCCAGCCTGCACATCCCCCCCTACCTGTGTGCCCATGGCTTTAACACCCCCAGCTTGCTGTCCACAGCCCCCTGCTACGTCCACCCTCCCTGCCTGCTCTGTGGTTATTTTGCCTTTTCCTGGAGGTAGCTGAGATCGTGGACACCCTTTTTTGTTAGGGGTCCTGCATAGCTGTGCACACCCTTGAGCATCCCCACCTCCCTGCGCTGCAAAGGATGCAAGAGCCACCAGCCACCAGCCCAGACACCCTTGGCAAGATGAACGGCCTTCGCTTTGCCAAGCTTGGTCTTTCACTCCATCTGCCTGGTAATTAAAGAGCGTGGACTTGCCACTGAGTCTTGTCTGACCGAGACGCATGCGTGACAAGTATTTTGGCCTCCGCTCCATCAGAGACAGCTCCGTGGCCAGATTTATCCCTGAGCAGACCCAGGCAGAGGTGATTTCACAGAATCACAGGATCACAGAACGGCGGGGGCTGGCAGGGCCCTCCGGAGCTCCCCCCCATCCAGCCCCTGCGTGAGCAGCACCCCCAGAGCAGGGGCACAGGACCGCGTCCAGGCGGGGTGGGAATGGCTCCAGGGAAGGAGACTCCACAGCCTCTCTGGGCAGCCTGGGCCGCTGCTCTGGCACCCGCACAGCAAAGGGGTTTTGCCTCAGATTTCAGTGGAACTTCCCGTGTTCCAGCTTGTGCCCGTTGCCCCTTGTCCTGTCGTCGGGCACCGCTGAGAAGAGCCCAGTCTCCCACCCTCCTGACACCCGCCCTTCAGACACTGATAAGCACTGAGGAGATCCCCCTCAGCCTTCTCTTCTCCAGGCTGAACAAGCCCAGGTCTCTCAGCCTTTCCTCACCAGGGAGATGCTCCATCCCCTGAGCATCCTTGTGGCTCTGCGCTGGCCTTGCTCCAGCAGCTCCCTGTCCTTCTGGCACTGGGGGGCCCAGCACTGGACACAGCACTCCAGCTGCGGCCTCCCCAGGGCAGAGCAGAGGGGCAGGATGGCCTCCCTCGCCCCGCTGCCCACACTCCTGTCCATGCAGCCCAGGACACCGCTGCCCTTCTTGGCCCCGAGGGCCCAGCGCTGGCTCAGGGGCACTGGCTGCCCACCAGCACTGCCAGGGCCTTCTCAGCAGAGCCGCTTCCCAGCAGGGCAGCCCCAGCCTGTGCTGGTGCCTGGGGCTGTTCCTCCCCAGGGGCAGCACCTCGCACTTTTTCAGCAGGAGGCTGTTCAAGGGGATAAACAGAACAGGTACAGAGGGAGGCAACAGGGATATCCTAAGCAGATAGACCAGCTCTTGGGCATTGGGGGTGTCAGATGAGAGAAAAAAGGGTCCCACTGAGCAGGAGAGCCAAGGAGACCAAGGCTGTGAGACCCTGCCCAGTGTTCAATGCCGTATTAGCTCTTCAGGCAACCCATTTCCATCTCCCAGCATCCCTTCAGTGCCTCCAGCTCCTGCCCTGGTGTAAACGCTTTGCCACAGCTCCTTCCTCCATCCCACTACTCCTTCATGCCAAGAAAATCTCCCCAGATCCTGACTCAGTTTAGGAGAGGTCCCATAACCATGCCAGGGTCCTGCTCTGTGCCTTCTGCTGCGTGGGACAAAGCCCGGGGGTGGCCAGGAGCATTTCAGGAAAAGGAGCTGTCTCTGCATTGATCTCAGGGATGTGTTGTTCAGGAGAGGCAGATCCTGCTCGGTGGCTGAGCTCTAAAGAGTCCCTGGTGACTCCCTTGGACGGCTGCTCTGCTGGCAGCGCCTCTCTGTTGCAGTTAGCCTGCTGCGATGGGCACTGCTAGCTTTATGTGCTGGCTGGTGGCTGTATCTTAGTGAAAAATGACCTGCCTGTGACTTGCCCTGGCTGGGGGAAAGCACTGTCCAAATATCGTCCTGTGTTTGTAAAACTGCTGTCTGGGACACGTTGGTCCTAGCCCTCCATCTTCCCTGTCACTGGGGGAAGCATGATCTGGCCTCCTCCCTGAGCAGCCCCCACGGGTCCCAGCACCAACACAGCATTGCAGGTGGTGGTCATCACCACTGCGGGACCCTGCCCTGCTTGCTTCTCTCATCCCCAGCAAAACCACTGCAAGCCTGAAACTGCAGAAGCACCTGGTGCTGCTGACTCGAGGAGCTCCATCCTGGGGCTGCCTCCTTCTTCCCCAGGCAGCTCCCAGCAAAATCACAGAATAATACAGGTGGGAAGAGACTCTGGGGTCCCTCATCCATCCTCCTGCAGTTGAACTTGAATATCTGTGAGGATGAAGACTCCCCACAAACACCTCTTGGACCTCTTTGGTCTCCTGTCTTAGTGTTTGGCCATTCTCACAGTGAAAGCTTTTTTTTTTGTATATAGGGAGAATTTCCCACGTTCCAGCTTGTGCCAGTTGCTTCTTTTCCTTTCACTGTGCACCTTCCCACTCTCCCATTAGGCAGCTGAAGAAGCAATCATCATAGACTCAGAACGGTTTGGGTGGGAAGGGACCTTTAAAGGTCACCTAGTGCAACCCCCCCCAGCGAGCAGGGACAGCCCCAACTAGAGCAGGTTGCTCAGAGCCCCGGCCAGCCTGGCCTGGAGTGTCCCCAGGGATGGGGCATCGACCACCTCTCTGGGAAACCTGGGCCAGTGTCTCACCACCCTCATTGGAATAAATGTCTTCCTTATATCCAGTCTAAACCTACCCTCTTTTAGTTTAAAACCATCACCCTTGTCCCCCTCTTTCTTGTAAGCCCCCTTTAAGCACTGGAAGGCCGCAATAAGGTCTCCCCGCAGCCTTCTCTTCTCCAGGCTGAACACCCCCAGCTCTCTCAGCCTGTCTCCACAGCAGAGGTGCTCCAGCCCCTGATCACCTCCGTGGCCTCCTCTGGCCCCGCTCCAGCAGGTCCATGTCCTGTCTGTGCTGGGGGCTCCAGAGCTGGACGCGGCGCTGCAGGGGGGTCTCACCCGAGCGGGGCAGAGGGGCAGAATCCCCTCCCTCGCCCTGCTGCCCACGCTGCTGGGGATGCAGCCCAGGGCACGGCTGGCTGTCTGGGCTGCCAGCGCACATTGCCGGCTCATGCCCAGTTTTTCACCCCCCAGTATCCACAAGCCCTTCTCCGCAGGGCTGCTCCCAATCCTTTCATCCCCGGGCCTGAATAATCTCATCCCCTGAACAAGCCCATTTCTCTCAGCCTCTCCTCATCCTTCCTGTGCTCCAGCCCTTGACCATCTTGGTGGCCTCAGCCAGACTCACTCCAATTTCCCACTGTCTGTTTTACACTGTTCTTACAGCTGCGTCCTCCCAGGAAAAGCCCATGGCAAGACAGAGAAGAGCACCTCTGTCAGGGTTTTCCTGCCTTTCTCTCCATGGGAACCTTGCAGCCCTTTGCAGCTCCACCTGCTCCCCCCTGGACCCATGGGGATGCTTGTGCCACAGCGCTGTGCGGGACTAGCCGGTGTGTCCTGCGTTTGCCCTCTGGTCCCAGCAGCACTGGGAGGAAGGGGTCCAGCTCCATCTTCCAGGGTGCTGAGCATTCACCGATCCACGATGATGGCTCCCATCCCCAGGATGTCTTTAAGGTAAGTGGAGTTGCCATGGGAATAGTGACTCACTGCTTTGCCAGCCGTCGGCTGCTAAAAAGCTGCTCCATGCGGGGGTCTGACGTTCCCGTGGGCTGTCTCCCAGCAGCTGGGGGTGCCTTTGGTCCCACACACGTCACCAGTGCCGTGGGACTCGCCTGGCTGCAGAGGCTCGGTTACCCCGTCAGGGCTCCTGGGAGCAGAGGGCTTCCCAGCTGCGTCTCCTCCTGGTTGCCCCATGCTCTCTCTTCCCTTTAAGCTGAGGGGTTTCTCCAGCAGGACCCCAACTGTCCAGGCACCCTGTAGGGGTCTGCGGGCAGCTGAGGGAGGGTGGAGGGACCAGCACAAAGTTAGGGCCAGCCAGCAAAGTAAATCCCTTTACTTCCCCTTAGCACAAGCTCAATGTGGCTGTCACTCCTGCTCGTGTGAGATGCCTGAGGCGGTGGTGGGATGTCAGCGTGAGACCAGAGGGCAGAATGAGGGACAGCGAGGAACGAAACATGGCCGGAGCAGTGCGGTAGGCAGAAGGTGGCCAATGTGACACACGTGTTCATTGCTGTGAGCAATTGCTACCACCTTGAATGGGTTGGGGAGCATCACCATGACTGCCAAGCCATGTATTGTAGATGTTTGGGTGCTAGTTAAAAAGGAAGGAGAGACCTGCCACATCCCCTGGAAAATAGACCAAAGCCATCGTGGAGGACATGGGCTTTGAACCTGGTACGTCCTGGGGACCCGTGGGAGCTGTGAGGATGGGTGGTCCTGAGCAGGCTGCCCTCCTTCTGCTGGCAACGAGGTCAGTGCTCAGTGTCCACCAGGGAGGCTTTGCCCTCATCTGCCTCCTGTCTTCAGGCCAATGTTTGAAGCTGGATTGGTGACACGTCCCCTCCAACTCCAAACAGCCTGCAGAGGCGGAAGCTCTGCAGTCTTCCACGTGTCCCTTGCAGGGACTTGGGGTTGCTCTGGCTGCACTGGCACATCAGCTCAGCAAAGCAAGAGCTGAAAACCAAATATAGGAGAAGACAAATCTTCAAAGCAGCAGTGTTCCTCTAGCTCCATGAGATATAGCTCGGCCACAGGAGCCAAAGGAATGACTCGGGAGCATTTTTCCTCCTCAGTGATGCTCCTCAGAGCCATGCTGAGCTTGGGTGGATGGCTGGGAATTACGGCCTCATGTCCTGAGGTCTGATCAGAGCCCCTGTCCCACCGCCTTGCCATTTTGCCTAGCAGGTAGAGAGGCTCCCCATCAGCCACCTGTACCCTTATGTAGTCTGAAACCTTTGAAGACTCCTTCCTCCATCTCAACTTTTTGAAAGTGTGAACGTGTCCATTTCTGTTGGCGCGTGGAACAGTGCAAGATGTTTGTTGACCTCGACCTTGGCTTTCACCCCAAGCAGCAGCTGCTGCTGGGTGCCTACCACAACCAGACACCCAGTGCATGGGTCATGGCCAGGACATGGAGGGTTTCTACGGTGTGCTCATGTGAACAGAGCGTCCTCTAAAATCTGCTGCGTCGTAGCAGTGGGAGGTAGATGGGGACCGGCCCAAAGCGATGACATTCATTTGTTAATGAGCCAAGGGAGTCCGGCTTGGGCACCAGTAGGCATGTGCGGTGTGGAAAACAAATGCAACGTGCACAGAGAAGTCTGAGGCAAAATCATTTGGGGCTTGGGGCCAGAATGGGGCTGCCCAGTGAAAGATCAGGCCTCTTGTCACCGAGGGGGAAGGCTTGGCCTTGAGGGCAATTCTACCCTGCAAGAAACTCTAGTTAAAGGAACTCCAATTAGCAGAGCCACTCATTATCCTGCCAGACTCCCAGTGCTGAAAGCAAGAATCATGCAGTCACCATGATTATAGACACAGTCGATTGCAAATTGTGAGCAATTTGCAGCAGGGAATTTGCCTGGCTCTGTAATGCGATGTGTATATTTACAGTGCCGTATACAGCAATACAGTCATTACGTGTTATTAATAACATGGCCTGCTTTTATAAATAAAAGTGAATCTCCCTCTCTGGGTTTGCTGCTTTGCAGTATAGCTTGAGGCATGGAGCTCCTGTCCTGCTGACATCAGGAGTGGGGGGGGCTTTCCTGCTCCCCCCCAGACTCCCTCGGTGGGGTAACCTCAGTTTTCTGGTAAATTGAGAGTCATGTACCACGTGCGGTGGTGGCAGATGGCTTCAGGCGTTGATGTGGGACGGTCGGGGCTGGCTATGTAGGTGTCTGACCTCCCAGCCCCAGCCCCTGTCCCCCCAGCTCTTCACCGGAATGCTTCCTTGGATTGCCTCCTCCTCACCTCACCTAAGTGATGCTTCCCTCTGTTAGCTCCAGCCTGGCTGATCCCTGGGAAGAGCCATCCCAGGCACGTCCTCCTGCCGCCAGGTCCTGCCAAGCCCCTCAGCTGCCTCCCACCCCTCTCCAGAAGGTGCCGGGACTGCTGAGTCCTGGGGGAACATGTGGCAGACCTCCAAGGCAGCACTGTGTGCATCACCCTCTCCCCTATAAATTCCAACAAAACCATCCCCAGCCATTTATGACACTGGTATTTCCTTCCTTTTCTGTTCAGCATCTCCTGTTGGAGCACTTTAACTTTATTCGAATGGGTAAATACTCGTGGGACAGATGGGAAGCGGCTCTGTCACCGGTGCTCCTGTTCACACAGCAGTGACTGATTTAGCTGTGCAAAGAGGAAGAGCTCCAACAGGACAATATATCCAGTGGCTGGTGCCTCTGGCGCGCCTGCGGGCTGTGGGGAACGGAGAACAATTTGGTAGCAGCTTCACAGCAGGTTACACTCACACCCTAACGAAGCAGGTTAAAACCAGGGCAGAACTTCTCCCCATGTAGCATCAAGCAAGAAGCCTTCGTCGCAGTAAGGTGGGTTTGGTGAACAGCTCTTCTCCTGAGGAGAAGACCTCTCCTGAGGTCCCAAGAGAGGACGCTTTTGAGGGCTATTCCCTGGGTTTGGCGTGCAACGTTAGGCGAGGTACAGAGGCACAAGTCTTCTCTCTGGAGCCGCTACTCTGTTATGGCACGCTCCTGCAAGCAAGCTGTTTTGATAGCTCCTCCACGCAGATGCCAACGCAGAGTGAGGAGACTCTCCAACATGGAGCAGCTGCCCGTGGGAAGACGGTGGAGGTTAACTCTCCCTTAGCTGTGCCCTGCCGTGGGCTGCTCCGGCAGTAATCTGCTCCCCGGGCCAGAGCTGAGCCTGTGGAGCTGATGTTCCTTGACAGTCCAGAGCACACGGGCACTCAGCACACGTCTGGGGGGACTAGGGGGGGCCCAAGCATCCTGCCTTTCTGTGGTAGTTACAAGTAAATGAGTGGCTGTGACCTGCTGGAGAGGGAAGCCCCAGCTGTGCTTAGGAGCAGCTCGTTTACATGCTAATGAGGCCTTTCAGACAGGGTGTTTCTCTGCAGCAGAAGATGTGTCAGTGATGGATGATGCTGTGCTCCCCAACCTCCCTTCCCAGCTGCCTGCAGAGCAGCCTCGCCTCTGAGCGAGCGCGGGATGGTCGCCCCAGCTACCCTTGGTCGCAGAGGGCAGCTGGACCTGGGACCCTGAGGGGACGCAGCCCGTGGGGGATCCTTTCCCACCGCCCATGGAGCCGCTTTCCTTGCACAAGAGGTGTGCGAAGCAGCCCCAGCCTCCCCAGACTCTGCACCCTGGTGCCTTGAGGAGGCGGGGGGGGCTCTGAGAGCTGCCCCCACCCTGGTCTGGTATCATAGACCATCCCTGGCCAGCAAACACCTGCCTTTGGTACTGCAACGTTGCAGCAAGGCTCTTCACAGCTGGGGTGGTCTCCATCTGGGTGCAGCAGACACGTTGAGCGCCCCGTTGGGTTGTCACCCATCCCTCCTTGGTACCCCATTGAGGTTCGTGGCTCTGTGGCCAGATGGCCTCTCATCACCCCCTTCCAAGGGAAGTATAAATGATGGTTATTCAATAAATCATAGAATCATAGAATGCTTTGGGTCGGAAGGGAGCTTTAGAGCCCATCCAGTCCAACCCCACTGCAGCGAGCAGGGACANCCGCAGCCTTCTCTTCTCCAGGCTGAACACCCCCAGCTCTCTCAGCCTGTCTCCACAGCAGAGGTGCTCCAGCCCCTGATCACCTCCGTGGCCTCCTCTGGCCCCGCTCCAGCAGGTCCATGTCCTGTCTGTGCTGGGGGCTCCAGAGCTGGACGCGGCGCTGCAGGGGGGTCTCACCCGAGCGGGGCAGAGGGGCAGAATCCCCTCCCTCGCCCTGCTGCCCACGCTGCTGGGAATGCAGCCCAGGGCACGGCTGGCTGTCTGGGCTGCCAGCGCACATTGCCGGCTCATGCCCAGCTTTTCATCCCCCAGTATCCACAAGCCCTTCTCCGCAGGGCAAATATATAAACATTTCTCATCACATCAGAGCTGGTTCCGTGTTCATGTAGATCTTTGGGGCAGGTTTTTATCCCTGAAGTTTTCTGCATTTCCCATTGCTATAGTTTGATCCAGTGACTTTCCTGCATCTGTTTCAGACTCTTCCAGCCCATTGCCCCTCTCCACGCTGGCTCTTCCCATTTATTTTTTTTTAGGCTGCCTTTTTTAAGGCTTTGACAACAATTTGTGCACCCTGAACACAAATTAACGTGTTTAATATTGTACTCTTTAGGCAAACATTGACACTTTTAACAATCACAATATTGTTTCTGCAGCTGACACCCAAGGCCGCAGATCCCAGCTGGACCCGTCAGGTCTCATTCAGCCATTCCACTTTCTAGAAAGACAACTTCTGCATTGTGATTAGTCCTGAAATAGTATATAATTTTGGTTTTTTTCCATAAGCAGTTCTCTGTCAGCCCTCTAGTAGGGATCAGAACATGCATATGAACAATATTGTTTTTGCACTTTGCCATTATTTTCCTTTTTCTGTATTGCCTCTTTCAAGTAGGTGAACACTTTCAGCATCAGAATAGCCTTTGCTTTCTGGAAACCAAAGCAGGTCACGGTTTTATTTTACCTTTCCATCTAATTCACCTGTACATGGCATCCCAGGGTATTAGTTAAGGTTTAGTTGGAAGGTGTCCACGCGACTGTATTTTCTTTCTAGTTTTCATAGACTAACTTCAGACAGGCCATTAACTCAAGCATCAGATCTAACGAGAAGAATTGGTCTAATTTAGTAAGAATTATTCCATTTTTATTCAGTATAATTGTCCCTCAACATAGACATCTCTCCACCAATTCCAACTAATAAATCCTCCTGCTGCCACACCTCTCTGCATATTTTACAGGTACATTACACCCCCCTCTGATTTATTTCTTCATACGGACTATCTGTTCACAGTATCTGCCAGAAGTCTCCGCTCTATACATGCTCATTGGAAATCTGCCTGGATCGGTAAAAAGAGAAGACACTGCTTCTATCCAAGCTGCTTCCCCACATGATGCACTCTTTTAATTCGTGCAGTGTTATTCCGTTTGCCTTCCTAGTTTTGTTATGATTTCTTCTTCAAGGCCTGCTTTTGTAATTCTGGGTCAGGACCTTATACTGTCCCCCCAGATTTGTCTGGCTCAGCTTTACATGGCAACATGCTCCTTTCTCTGCCTAAATCTCTAATTTTCCCCTCCCCAGTGAGGAGGTCTCTTGATCTGCGTTACAATGCTGCCTTGAGGTTGGGATTCTACAAGTCATCTGAAATCAAGTATTTTACTCAAATCTCCTGTCCATTAGGAGCACTGTAAAATTTTTTTCTTTTTTACTGGGACCATGGTGCTCTCACTTTCTATAGCAAATACCAGCAAAAACTGGCTTGTTTTTCATCACCTAGTCTTCTACTAAGCATATTTCATGCCCCAATTTAGGGATTTGATTAAGTTTGATATTAATTAATTAGCAGACCTTGATAGAAAATCTATCTCGTGACCCTCGGTGTGGTCCATTTTGCTGTGCTTGCTTTCACCCAGAGGCAAAATTCTCATTTGAATCTTTTCTATTTAGCAGCTGCATTCTTGGAGACCTTGACCTGCAGCAGAGTTTCAGGCGGCATCTCCATGTACTTGTGCTGCCTTCGGACGCTACCTGTTTCTGATGAGGACTGATGGTCTCTTTTGAGTCTGTGGTTAATGTCAAGATTATGCTGGTGCTTAGAAGTAAGGTGAGTGCACGTGCACGGGGATACGGTCTGGGGAGAGGGGGCAGAGAGCCAGATCTCTCCGTCCGGTCTTTCAGAGACCAGCAAACCTCTGACAGCAGCCCAGCTTGTGGTACTGGGATAGTACTGGAGAGGCACGTCCCAGTCTGCTAGGCCAGCAAGCTGCGTAGATGTGCGTGGCTCAGGCACAGCTTTATCCTGCTCTGTTGAACTGTCCTAACCCTGTACTGCCTTTTCAGCTTTTAGGTCAGGGTCATTCTTCAGGCTCGGGTCTCCCTTTGCTTAACTGGAAGGTTCTCCTGGACTGTTTACTCTTGGCCCATGCTCACCCACTCTTTTGGTTCTTCTCTTCCTCTTGTCTTCTCTTCTTCTTAATCTCAGGCTTTCCTAAGGCTGGAGGTTGGCTCAGGGGTGTACAAGTACTCTAGAAACAGGATAGCGTGGCCTCCGTCCCACCCATTGAACACTGAACCCCACTGTGTCGCTTCCCTAGAAAGGGAGAACCGTTCCCTGCGCTGTCGGAAGCCTAAGTAGGGTCAGAAAACTGGCATTTTCCAGCAGGTCCTGAGCAGAAGTTAGACACTACACAACTCTAGCCATGTGAAACATCGTGGGTCCGATGGGGAATGCCAGAACTGGGGATGGAAGGAGATGCTGGGGGACCCACAGGGAGAGCAAGGGGCAAGGGCCTGGATTGCTGTCCCAAAGGGTGCCGGCTGGGCTCAGTGCACAGCCGGGGAGCATGCTCCCAGGTACCCTGTATCCCTGTTCTATACGTCATTGCATCGCGTCTGACATCTTCTTGAGGAAGAGGCGTCTTACTTCCTACTCACACCCTCCTGAAGGCAAACCAGGGGCCTCTGGAGAGGGGAGAGGGTCATATGCCAGAAACATGGCAGAAAGCTGGGCAAAGAAATGGAAAAGGGAGCAGAAACAGGGATGGGGGAACTTTCTGGAGCAAGTGAAGCGAGCCTGCATGGAGGCGGCAGCAGGCCAGGGCAACGCAGGGAGGCAGCAGGCTGGGTGGGAGAGGTTTTTCCTGTGTTCGGTTTGCCTTTCACAGTGTTATAAATTCAGGTCGTGTCTGGACCTGGAGACTGTCTGGAGGCCAGAGGGCACTGCGGCTGCCAGCAGACGTGAGGTGAAGGAGGGGCAAGATGGTGAGCCAGGTGCAGAAGAGGGCTTTGGCAGGGCAGACGGAACCCAGCCTGGTGCCCTACTACGTGCTCACCCCTAATGCAAGAAGGGGCTGTTTTGGGAGGGCAAAATCCCCGGACGAGGGGGTTGGGAGTGAGGGATATGTTGGGCAACCAGAGGGCTCAAGGCTGCACAGAGGAGCGTTGGCCACGCCAGTCTTGGAGCCTCTGTCTACATTGGGGGGAGCGGAGAAGCAGGAGGACCTCCGGTCTCTCTGCAGACCACGTCTCTCCCAGGTCTACTGCTGCCAGTCCCCAGCTGAAGTCTGCCCAGCTCAGGCCATCTTGGCGGGAACTGTCTGCCTCGCTAATTTAATGAGCCCCTAGCTTAATGCATGGCAAATCCTGACATAAATAAAATAAAACATGTCAAAGTGGAACTTCTTTCCAATTACAATTCATTAGTGAGCTCTGAGCCGCGGGCCTGACCACAATCAATACTCTCAGTTGGGGAAAAAGCAATCTGTATCCCTCCTTGGGGACCTCAGGAGGAGGCAGATCCACCCCACACAGGCACGGTCGGAGCAGGGGCTGCCTCCACCATGGGGTCCCGCGTGGGTCCCATCTGGCCTGGGACCCCTGTGTGTGGCACAGGGACAAGGATGTGGTCCTCCTTCCCTCACCTCACCCCTCTGTTGGGGTCTTGGTGTGATCTGAGATGGGTTGGCCATAGAAGACATGAGCTCCTGAAAGCTTCCTGGGGACCTGCCTGGGCTCCCCACGTACCCTGTTTTTGTAGGAGCTGTCATACGACCGAGGAGCTGGTGTCAGGCACTGCCCACCCAGACGTCTGTCATCCCCTGCCCACTGCCTTCCCGGAGAGCCCTGGGAAGGCTTTTGGCCATTCTCCATGGCCATGGCCACTGGGTGAGGAGGAGCCAGTTGAGTGGGGCCATCGTGTGCAGTGGCTGTGACATGGACCTCTCTGCTACCCGGGTTAGTGGAGGCTTTGGAGATCAGAGATGGGGCCAGAGGACCCGATGCTGCTCTGGCCTGGAGCTACTTTTTGCCAGCAAGTGGGGAAGTGTCTCCTTCTTGGAAAGCTACGGTCACTCTGTGGAGCACAGCGTGCTAGGGTGGGCTTGTGGACATGCTGCCTGCCCCTCACCGAGCGCTGTCCCTGCAGAGCAAGAGCAGCGCTGGATCCAACCGAGGGCATCGTGCCAGCTGTCCTGGCTGTCCCCTGGGCTTCACCGCCCGGGGAGCTGGGATGTCCCTTGCCTGCTCCTGTATCTCTTGCCTACGGACTCTACAAATGCTCCCGTTAAATTCCGGGACAAAGTCCTTGGGAATGGTGGTATCTCCCGCTAAAGAGATCTTCAGGTCTGGATTAGATGGCTTTTGGCAACAGCTGTCTTGGCCAGTCATGAGATAAGTAGGTACCTGGCCCACATCATAAGGGAGGTCAGACTAGAAGATCTCCTCGTCCCTTCTGGCACCAAGCACCACGACACCATCAACACGTAGGGGTGGTCTTGAGTGTCTGAGGGGAAACGGGAGATGCTGTCATCTCAGACCTTCCCATGCTGTTATCTCCAGGCACACGGGGCTTTGCCCCACTGATCCCATTGTGTTTGAGTTTAGGCGGTGTATTTGCAGACCAAACACTTTGCGCCAAAGATTTCATTCTGCCATTTCCACGTTCTATGCTTGATTTTGATGAAATGTGATGCTCAGGATAGGTCTTGAACATGTCCCCAGTGACTCCCTTGGTGCACTTTGGTCCTCTGTTCCTCCTCCAAATGGCATATATTAGGGATGCAGCCCATGCTGCCAGATGAAATTGTCCTCCCTGGGCTTTCTGGCACAGGGTTGTTTCTTTCCAGACTTTAGCACACAAAGCGTTCACTGCCAAATTACAGCTACAAGAAAAGTGCTGTGCCAAGACCAATGCATCAACCTCTTTTAAGAACAGTTCATTAGAGGTGGAAGTTTTTTTTGAATGAGGTTTATTTCATCTCGGGAACGTACCTGCCTGGCCCAGGTACAGGTCCACGGAACAGAATTGTTCTGTGCTGTCTCTCAAGATGCTCATCTCATCTGCCAGAGCCTCTGAGATGGGTTCATTTTTGCGGTGAATGACTCCAGAATGATTCTTCTCCTTTATTAGATCAGCCCAAAGCGCTCTGAGTTCTCCCTGGGTGCTACTGAAGAGAACAGCAGTAGGTTTAGCCAAGCTCGTTGGAGGAATGAGTTACCGAGAAATGTGTGGATTCTTCTGACTGTGACTATACCCCCACATTTAAAAAAGAAAAAAAAAAAAGCAAGCTTCTTTAAGGAAAATGCTTTAAAAACACTTTCCCCCCTGCCAGAAAGCATGGAGAGGAAATACCACTTTGAAAGATTCTTTCTGAAACGAAGCATTAGCGTGTGGGAACAACTTGGGGTGGGACAGTGTCTGATTTACACGTGCCTGCGCTCCCTGAGTGCAGGGAGACGGTTCCTCGTGCACGAGGGGGGTTTGAAGGCGCACATGTTAAATATGAAGGCTCTTAAACTGTGGAGTCACCGCTGTGACTCCGGCATGGCATCAGCAGAGAGCCGGTAGCACAACCGAGACATGGAACATCATTAAAAAAATAGCCACACTCCAATTGTCAGCTCTGAATTATGATCTGGGCAGCAGCTGCAGATGCCATCAGCAATTTACTTTCCAGAGGGAAAGTGCTCAGCACTTCCAAACATCACATCCACGTTAAAGTGTCTAGAGGCAGATGCCCAAAATCAAAAGCACCCTGACACAGCATGCCTAATCTGAAGCAGGTTAGAGCATGTGGCTGAACATGCCGCAGCCGGTATCTGTCAGCAGCAAGACACAAAAAGCTTGCAGACACCTCTGGGAAAACTCTCAAGGATGTCCTGGGAGCAGAGGGGAGGGTTGGAAGCGACTTGGAAATCCCACGGGGAGGCAGGATCCAGCACATCTGCATTACCCCTTAAAAGCCATCATGTTTTCATGTGGTTTTTGTACTGCTGGTTTTCAAAACAACCTTTAATAGAGAAATGACTACAGATTAATAGATGAATACATTAATTTTCTTTTGTCCTTGATCTAAATCTTCTCTTTCCCTGGTATGCTTTCAACGGAGGTGTTTTCTAAAAGGGCTTTCATTCATTTTCACTCTGCTGCTGCAATACTACTAATTGGTAACTGGAACTATTTGATAGGATTTACATATATTTTGAAAAACAAAAAGAATGACATCCAAAAATATCACCATTTTTAAACCACAAATGCAGCAGAAACTCAACGAAACCATTTTCTTAAAATATCCTATGATTTTGAAAGAATCTTTTCTCCCAGAAACATTTGCTTTTGGAAAGGACACGATGCTAGATTCGGACACCCTGACAAGCTCTAATTGTAGCGAGGTCTGTAACTACGCAATAACTGCCCAGGCAGGAGCAGCTCTTCAGCACACGCTTAAATTTCCCTGGGAACACGTGCCAAGCGTTTGCGGCAGCGGGTGGTACTCGTATTTCCCTGCCAGGCCCACCTCACTCTCTGTGTGTGTGTAGGATGGTTTCTTCTCCAAATGGCTGGCATTTATTTTTATCCCCATCGGTTGCTGTGTGGGTCTGCACCGAGCATCCAAACTCTGCCCTGACGGAGGATGAGTTCCTGCAGTCTCTATTGACACCATCACGTCTGATTTCCCCGGTAACGTCTTACATCCTCTGACACGATCTCCTGTAACCATAGATACACATAAGCGGTGCGCAGCAACACTTTTCCATGGCTTTTTGTTTTTTTTTTTTTCCCCTCTTAGATACTGTCAGCCTCCTTGGGTATGCGATGGGCTCGGGCTGTTCCCAGAGCAAGGGCTGAAAATTTTAAGCAAATACAAACGGTGAATTTTTCTCTGCAACGGAGGGGGGGGGGGAGCACCCCATTAAAGCTTATCTTCACTCTGAGCACCCCACTGCCTGTGAAGCAAAGGTCTCTCTCTCACCCACGGGCACCTCTTCCCATTTAAGAAGAAGCCTCCGGCCCAGGTTCTGCTTTGACACATGCAGAGGACGGGGGATATGCATGGTTGGGAGCTCTGCTGTGCGGCACGTGGGGGTTTAGGAGCTGCAGATGGCTGTCCTCTGTGATTTGAGGGGAAAATATCACCAGCGCATCCCAAAGCTTGTGCCAGCAAGAACCTCCCCTCAGCTCTGCACCTGGTCAGTCCCCTAAGAGCTTTGGGACAGGGCTCCTCATGGTCCTTCCAGTGTTGGGGACAGAGGTTAAGGCTCCCCAGATCCCAGCAGGAATGGTTTCTCTTCAATATATCCTGCGCCAAAGTATACTGGCTGGGTAAAAGCAGCAGGGACCCGCAGGAGGTGTGAATTTTGTAGCAGCTGTGACTCATCCTGGCCTTGGCAAGTGCACCGGGGACTGGTCTCAAACGGCTCCCGAGCTTGCATGGAGCAGATGCCAGCCCTCGAGGACACCTGGGAGAGGAGCCACATGGCTCCGGCGGGGTCCTGCCTTTGCTGTTTGCCAGTTACATCTCATCCCTGCACCTTCTCCTGAAGGTTGTGCAGCCCCTGCAATGCCGGGGAGATGCAAGAGGAACCGGAGGAGGGGTGTAGGGGGGGATTTAGCCTGAACATGATGGTCGCTCCTGCCTGTGGCTTCCGTGCCAGCCCCAGCCTCCAGACCAGGTTGGCGTGGCAAGTCCTTTGCCGCATCGCAGGATTTTCTTACCCTCTGTGGCACAGACGCAACCGTGTTGCTCTGAAATCACCTATTTTCAGAGCAGACCCTGGGGCTGCACCTACATCCTCTGCCCCCCCGGGTAGGTGAGGGCGAGGAGCGGGTGCTTTTGCCCACTCTCAAAGCTGCGGGAGCGTGAGGGAGGAAGACAGAGCCCATCCATCCTCCCAAAACCAAGCGTGCCCTCTCTGCTGAGTGCTCAGAGCATCCCTCGGGGAGCACCCAGGACCCATCCAGGGGAAGGGAGCCACCCGGGGGAGCCGTGGCACATCTGGCAGCGTGAGCCCACACGTCCTTGGGGGCTGCTGCT
This sequence comes from Anhinga rufa, assembly GCA_013400875.1. Classification (NCBI taxonomy): domain Eukaryota; kingdom Metazoa; phylum Chordata; class Aves; order Suliformes; family Anhingidae; genus Anhinga; species Anhinga rufa. Next base: position 1,784 of record VZTV01107496.1, on the reverse strand, counting down.
TTATGGAGGGGAAGCAGGGAGAAAGTGGCTCCCCTGCGACAGTCCCCTGCCAACGCGGTTGTGGCTTCATCCAGGTGCTGGTCTGGGAGGGTTTCAAATCCTGCCCCATCCCAGCTCATCTGCGCGTATCCTACGGTTCCCCTGAGCTTGGTTGGCCAGACTAGGGGTAACACCCCTCAGGTCCAGCACCCAGCGAGTGCTTAATCTGGTCTGCAGGAGCAAAGGGCTTAGAGGAAAAGGACTTTGCAGGAAGGCGTCTGTGCTAACCTCAGAAGCGTGGCAAAAAAGGCTGCCCAGGGTATTGCAGCGACCTTCCCTGGGCACAGCGCAGGCTCTCGGCACCCAGTGCCACAGGGGTAACCCGCTGTGGTCCCCAGAGCCAGCATCCCCTGGGAAAGGAGCCAGTGGGAGGGAGCGTTGTCCGCTGCTGTCAGCGGTGAGCCCAGCGCTGCTGAGGGCGCTTGGCTGGGCGCTGTGGCTGGGGGTCCCACTACGGGGAACGTTAGGAGAAACTTGAGCGTGTGCCTGCGCGGGACACGGGCCCACAAGCACGGACTGAGCACCAGCAGAAGCTGTGCTGACCCCATCCCGCCCACCAGCAGCAGCCACAGCTCTGAACGCCCCTCTAATACATTTATTGCTCTGTACAGCTATTCTGTACCATTGCAGAGGACGAAAGTCCGGGTGACACTTTCCAGCCTGAGAAGATGCCGGGGCAGGAGACAGGAGCGTGCGCGGGAGGCTCGAGAGCTCAAAGCCCCTTTGGGCTGAAACAGAGACGAGGGGACTGTGTGCTCTGCTCCTGGGCTCGAGCGGGAAGCCAGCGCTGGTGCATTGCTCAGGAGAGCGGGAGGGATGGATCCAGCCAGGGGCTGGCTGTGGTGCAGCAGCAGCAACCGTGCTTGGCTGCAGGGCTGGTCTGAGGGTGTGCTGCTAGCACTCAGCTGGAGAGGACCGGCAGCTCCATCGCGGCTCTCCTGTCCCTGCCGTCACCCCGTGCTGGCCCCGCAAGTCCCCTGGACGAGCCCCAGCAGGACAGGGGAGCTCTGCGAATCCGTGGTAGCAAAGCGTGCTCCCAGCTGCGAGCCGGTGCCGAGCACAAGCAGCAGCAATGCTGTAACTCCCATGCTGGCGTCTGACAGGGATCTTATCCTGACCGAAACATCCTGTGGGGCCTTAGCGTGGATCCCTCCTGCCTGTCCCAGCAAGCCGTCTACCTCGAGGCTGCGCCCCTGTCCCTGGCATCCCCTTGGCTGGGCCTCCTCCCTTGCCCCTTTGCCACCCAAAGGTGCCACCCACACCCTCCTGCTCTGACCTCCGGCAGCGACATCACCCCCTTCGCTCCCACAGATACTGCGGTACGCCCGGGACACTCCTCCGGGGCTCCCTGTCCACCTTGCACAGCCACCCCTCCTCATGGCACCCTGCACCCTCCCTCAGGGCCACCACCCGCTCCACAGCGACAGTCCTTGTGCCCCCCCCCGCACCACCGAGACTCCCCTGCGTCCTCAGAGCAGAATCCGGCCCCAGCCCTGCTCCGTGCCCCCCAGCGCCCACACCTCCCGTGCCCCCACAGCGATCCCTCGGGTCTCTGCGCTGCCCTGCATCCCTGCTCCCGCGCCTCCCCACAGCGCTGCACCCCCGGCAGCCCCAAGGCCGTGGCTGACCCCTGCGTCCCCATGGTCACTCCTGGGGGTCCTGCCACCCCCCGGCCACCCCCCATGGGACCGCACGCCCCTGCAGCCACCTCACACACACCTCCCCCCCCCATTACCAGAGCAGCC
>VZTV01107494.1:0-15975 GCA_013400875.1 Anhinga rufa | reverse complement strand
TGACCAGCGTAAGCGCTGCTGAGCAACAACCAAAACATCTCCGCATTATCACCACTGCTTCAGCACAAATCCAAAACACAGCACCATGTCAGCTACTAGGAAGAAAATTAACTCTATCCCAGCCAAAACCAGGACAGATATTCACTTTACAGCACAAAACCAAGTTAACTCTTTCCCCTATACCTTACAGAACTTTAATCTCTCTCTGTTGAATAATTCCTAAATTATGCTAATGCTATCAACACCAAATTCTTTTAATTCATCACTGAACCTGCAGGTTTGCATTGCAACACTGTGCAATGTGATATGGAAATTGACAAAAAAAAATTCAATACATCTAGAATTTACATCAAATGTAAACAGGTGTTTTGCTACAAGCAAAAAACCTAGATTTAAAAAATACATAACAATGAGCTAAGCTGTGCATATTTTAATTTTATGTATGCGTATTCAGAGCTGCTGGCACATTCAAAAAATTAAAATCCAGTATTTTGGAACTGCAAAGACTGATAATTGCAGTGCCCTAGATTACAGAATTTCTAGCTACACATTTTCATCAAACAGACTGTTGCAGAAATAAGCTCATTTGTATCACGCAGAATCAAGTTCAGGTCATGTAAGCAACAGCAACAGTTCTTGACTTCACTAGGCAATATTCAGTTATTCCTAGAATAAATATAAAAATCCATAGTTTAGACTCATAAACAATCCCTCTGTTACATTTTAAAGAATCATAAAAGCCACAAAGCTTAATGGTAAAGTTTTGTAAAAGCAGTGTTGTCATTGCGGTACACAGTACAATGTCCCTGCTAGCACACAAGAAGTGAGAACACGTTATTAAGAAACAGCAATTTAGCATAATGGAAATGCTGGTCTGGAGGAGTAAGTTATGTGATCATGGAAAGAGAAAAAACATGTCACATTTTGCTTGTCTTGTGAAGCCAGAAGGAAGGCAATAACAAGAAATCAATAACATGTTCATTAAGTATAAAACAAGCTACATATCCCAGCTTTGTGACTAAGGTGAGTGGTACAAGGATGGAGTATTTAGAAAAAAACCTCCAGCGTAGTGTTTGCCTTTAAGACACTAACAGTTGATGGAGTTTCAGGTGACTAATGCAAGGACTCATAAATGCTATCCTGAAAGCTCCATGTATAAAATAGAGTAGGTACTGTATTATGGAAGTGCATTTTCAGTTCCACAGCTGCTGTTTGCATTTGAGGGTGTATTCCCAGCGACCACAGGAATTTTATCAAATAAAGTAACTTCTCATGAGTGCTTGCTATGAGCCAAGAACGCTTTTGGAATGTGGCTGCAATAAAAAGTGCATGATTGTTAGGACAACCTAAAGATCAGGAACAAGGATCACTTACTAGGAAGGTGAATAAAAGATGGAAAAAGAGGTTTTATGTTTTAAATATTTGAGTGATTAACATAGCTATCCTTGACCACTGCTAAAACACAACCTTCTGTATTTAATTCTAGGGCCTGAATGATCTTTCTTCTTCCCTGCTCACATCCCGACAAACCATTAAAATTTATTGAAACTATCTGAGAAACTGAATCCTTCAATGCATGCACATGTGCTTCAAAGTGTTTTCCACCCTCACACAAATATCTACAACCTATGTAGATTTTTGAATGACTATTTCACTACTTCACTGTAGTGAAGTAGTAAGTCAATAGTGAGACATAGATAAGCTTTAGGTGAACTAGTTTTAGGTACTCTGATCTTACAAATATCACTGCCAGCTCTCCAAGTGATTTAATATATATATCCAAAATCAATGATTATTAAACTGATCTTGTGTGTTAGAAGACCATTATTCACTGCCTCTCCCTAAAACACAACCATGAAGAATTAGTAGAGCTATACAGGTTACCAGTCCCACTCATCCACATCAGAACATGCAGTTAACTGAACACAACATGTTACATCTGAAAAAACTATCAGATCTAATGAAAACATTCAGCTAAATAGCCATCACACTCTCTTGCCATTCCTAACATATGGCACAGACTCAAACTTACACTGGAAAAGATCAAGTTCCACAACATGCAGATAAAACTCTAGAGACGCCCACTTATGTGTTTCTTCACAGAATTTTAACAGATGGGAATCTCAGTGGTGAATGCCTCAGTTTTAAGAGAGTTTCCCAAATGCTGACTGTGCAAACAGCAATTTGATCACTGCCAGAACTTGCACCGAGGAAAAAATGTTTGAAGTACGGAAAAAAAAGTAGAAAGGAGGAAAAAAAATGTTTCCAACACAGATGAAAATTTCTAGAAATGTTAATTTTAGTAAAAACACTATTTCAGTTTAATTGTTGGCAAAGAAAATTGACCAACTCTAATTTCATATAGAATCTGTGTTTCATACAGATTTTTCATATAATCAGATCGGTCTTTCAGCAAAACACCTCTTTTTTTGCAGTAAGATTGCACTAACAAGATGATGAAAATGATGGTCTACAGTAGATCTTGATATAAATTTAGAAGAATTTATACTAGAAGACATTTAAAAATTCAGAGTCTCCATGTTGCAAGACTGCAGTTATCTTCTTGGTTTACAAAGCTGCTAGATTTCGCTGCATCCAAAATGCAGCTTCTTGTAGCCCTAAGAAGCCAATGTAAACAGAAATGAAGATTCATCCCACTTAAAATATTAAGAGTTCAAATCAGGCAACAACCTGAAAAACTTCAAGTACACACATGTAGACTTCCCGATCTTCACTTGAATGTTTACTCCTTGGTGGAGGATAATTACAGCTGTTTAGTAAAACAGCGTTGTTATTTAGGGCTAAAATTTCAGCTTACAAGACCAATAGCTTGAACATAGACAGGTTCAAAAGGACTGTAGTTTGTGTGTGTCTGTACTCTTATGTAGACATTGATTGCTTCCACAGAACTTCTGTCATTAAGATACATCAGAACAAAAAGAGCAGACCCTGTTCCTTACGAGCTTATGAACATACTGAACATTAACTAACAATTCTATTGTTTAGAGTTTAACTGTATATTTAGCTTCAAATCAGAGCCTTAAAGGTTATACTGTGCTGCTGCATAACTGAATTGTAACAAATGACAATATAAAGAAAGATTTAGCTAGCTTCCCCTGCTCCAGCTTTCAAGAATGCTGTGATGGGTAATGCCAGAAAAGATCCAATAAAACAAAGAATGCAGGGGAGAAATGCTAATGCCATTTCTCAAATCAAGTACCTATTCCCAGAGTCACTATCCATGCTATTATATTCAATCTTTATGTAACAGAAGACCATTTATTAAGATAGGAAAAAGAGACTGCACTACATATTTATCTCCATTTATCTTCAGATTGCTCTAATTGTTATGAGAATCTTGAAGACAGGAATGTGTTAATTAATGTTAATTAATTAATATAAAGTGGTAATGAAAGAACCTTGGCAAGGAAAGAGAGTGTGAAACACTCAATCACAGCTAAAAAAATCAGCCTTCCAAAGCCTAAAGAAAGCTGATGAGGAAGTGTGGTTTGGAACTGCAAAGAAGGATTAAAAAAAAAACCTCTCTCTTTAAATCTTTATTAGTGATACAACCAATACCTGCTAAGCTCACTCACCTAGACTGTGGGTGAATTCTAAATAAATAAAATAAATTAAATTAATTTTCCCCAAGTTAGGCCTATTTTGCCTGTGATGGCAATTGTTGAGTGATCTCCCTGTCTTTATCTTGACACACAAGCCTTTCATTGAATTTTTCTCCCCCTGTCCAGTTGAAGAGGGGGAGTAATTAAATGGCTTGGTAGACACCTGGCATCCAACACCAACCCACCACATCTAACTACTGAACACTGAAAAGCTTCAATAAGCAGGGGAAAGATACGTTTTGATTGCCACTGATTACTAGAAATAACATTTTTGCATGCACTGAGTTGATCGGGAGCTCACCTAGGGCCTTGAAAAGTACTGCTGTTCCATATCAATGACTGATGGTAAAAATTCCTCTAGCAGTACTATATCAGTGATCCCTACTCTGGTAATAAACAACAATTTAGAAAATACAGTCATTAATTGTAGCTCTTCCTCTGAGAAAGTATTGTTTTTATTAATATAGACACTGCCCTAATAATCACTTCTGTCATAGCCCACAGCCCTTCTGTCCACATCTAGACACTGCCAATAAATCTACTAGTTAAGGGTGCTTGCCTTATCTCCGTCATCCAATCTATCAAAAAAAAGATAAGTGAAAACATCCTGAAATATGAAGGTCACTGGAACCATTCAAAAGTTTGCTATTGTTATGAGTTCAGAAGCCCTAAAAAAAGTTACATTTTTTTATTTCCAAGGACATACTGCAGTATGTGGTTTTAGAATCACTTAAGGATACTTCTAGGAATTAGAACAGAGACTTGTACAGGCACACTTTAAGTATGTAAAAGTGGAAAAAGAAGAGTAATGACTGAACAAACAACTTGGTTTTAATCCATGGAAACAGAATTATAGTAATACTTCATTATTTATAATGTTTACTAACACCCCAGAAACCAGAACATTGAATTATATTCTACAAAAGCACCAGCAGTCAGCAGTAAAACCTAGGCCTCCTGAATCCTAACATAATATGTTATCAATAGGAACATACTGATTCTCATTATGTGTTGAAATGGTGCATAGCAGTTTAATAATCTGAAAAAGAAAGGAAACAAGTAGTTTGATAATGCAATGTCAATTATGACAGTGACATAGTGACATTGTCCACACTCTTAGCAAAATAATTATCCAAAGCAATTCGACGGCAGACAGATTCTCAAACACTGTGTTATTTTATCACCCTTCAGACCAAGCTGCATCTCTAACAATGTAGTTGCACAGTGAATGTTCCATTTTATGCACAACTGTAAACAGAGCCAGCCCTTCCCCAAAAGTCTAATGCCTAATTCAAATTAAGCTATACAAATCAGGAAAAGGATATAAAAAAAAGTAAAGGAAAAAAAAAAAAGAAAAAGGATTTGATCTGCTATGCCTGAAATTACAAGGGCAACCCTTGTTAAACAATTAATATATTCTCATGTTTGGAAGTACTCATCCCCAAACACTGAAACTTGAAATATCTTCATATTGTCAGTTAGACCTAACAATGATTTTCATCAGCTGAAATCTTAGACGTTTGCATCATTTTCTTGTCACTTCCTCATGGATTTTGTGACCTCCATAAGCATTAAATGATTTTTATTAGCAGCCTACTAGTCAGTATTTGTCCTGTTTACCTTTAAGATGGTAAACTAAGCACTGATTAGTTCTGAACAGAACTAATGGTAATATGATTATTTTTTTCTATCTCACCATTTTGATCAACAAGTCAAAGACAGGAGTACTGTGCATGCAGTTTTAAATTGTATATTTAAATAACTTTTATATAAAGTATTTGTCATGTCACTTCATTGCCATTTGACATAACTTTATATTTGTCTATATTGTCTAATGATTTGAATCCTTCCCTCACTGATTGTGCCATTGGTAATTCAAAACTCATTCATTACATGATATATATTCAATTTCCACATAATACTGATTTGAAACCATTTATTTGCATTTCTAGATCTACAAGCTCTTCATCTATGGTCACATAACGGGGGCTATTCAACTCTACAGCACTCAGATGTAAAATATTACCATGCAAGGGAAAAAAAAGCCTACTGAAACTTTTATTCAGGTGCTAAATAATATGCTTCCACCTATGAAAGGAGCGTGGTCATGCTCTTTCCTTCTACTCCTTGTAGGTCAGGAATGAGGGAGTTAAAACAGCAGTTAAAACCATTAATATAGACTTGCCATACTACACAAACCACAGACTACAGTTATGGAGCACAAGCAGAGATCTCAAACAGCAGAGGAAAGACAGCAATTTGAAATTCTGTATTGGTTTTCACTTCAACTGACCCCTTCGGACTAAAGAAAAGCTAGGAAAGCATTGTAAAAAACATTCTCAAGAAAGGACTGTGCCTCAGGGAGACAAAGGGTTGGGCTACATTATTCATCACTGAATCCTGATTTGAGTATTAGACAAGCATAAAAATGAAACAATTTTATTAGCTAAGTCAACTGTGCTCAATTAAATTTTGTTGCATGCAATATTCCCAAGTGCTGATTTCTAGGATGTCTCACTTAGAAATATTTTACCTTCTCAAAACAATGGAGAATATTTTTGGTACAAGCGGCAATATTTTAAATGGACATTTTGCTTTATGTATATTAAAGTAACATATTAAGGTAACAGCTGTCACCAAATGAAACACTGAAATCAAATGCAATGTGCTGAACGGGGACTTACAAGTACTTTTTTTTGCATTAGTAAGGTGTTACCAATTTATTATTCAGTGCCATGAAAGGTACCGGGCAACACCTCTGGCACACTGAACACTGAGAATCAAGGCAAGGGGAGGTAAGTGCGTGACAACCCCTTCACCTTGTAACAGGAGACAGTTACAAAAGAGGGAACTGAAAATCAAAAATGCTATTTAAAATAATCCTGACGGAATTAAAGAAGGTTTCTGTTGCAATGTAGATGAAGCCCGGGAATGGAAAGTCAGATAAGGACTTCAAAAAAAAAAAAAAAAGACAAAAAAAACCCAAACTTTCTAAATACAGGAAAGACCTGTAACTAGAGACTGATATTAAAAACTAAACCTTTCACACTTTCCCCACAAAATCTGATAAAGTGTCACAATAGGTAAGGTTTCATAATCCAGAATCAAGAGGGGAAGATAAGCAACCAAACACTCAGAGCTTGAGAGGTCTCACCATAAATAAGACTGGGCCTAGCTGGGGTGGAGTTATAGAGTTAACTTTCCTCTCAGCAGCCCCCATACGGTGCTGTGCGCTGCATTTCTGGCTAAAACTGCGCATGGATTAGCTGTTGCTGAGCAGTGCTTGCACTCTGTCCCTCTTCCCTACCTGCTCAAAGCCAGGCGGGGGCGTACAGGAGGTTGGGAGGTGATGCCACCTGGGCAGCTGGCTGCAGCTGACCGCAGGGACCGTCCACGCATGAAACGTCATGCTCTGCCCCGCGCCAGGCCCAGCCGGTTCCCGCCGGCCCCGAGGGCCCCCCCACAGGGCAGGGCTGAGCCCCTCAGCCACAGGCGGGCACCGCCGCGGGAGGGCGGGCAAAAGGCTGCCCGGCAGCCAGGGCTGAGGGAAAGAGGGTGAGAAACAGCCCCGCCAGCCCCGAGGGGAGGAGAGAGGGCAGGAGGAGGGGAGGAGGTGCTCCAGGCAGGGGCCCCGGCAGAGCTTCCCTGGCGGCCCCAGGAGGGACCCCGGCGGGGCAGGTGTTTCCCTGCAGCCCCTGGGAAGGCCCCGGGCCGGAGCAGGGGGAAGGGCGGGGAGGAAGGGGCAGCAGGGAGGCACTGCCGGGGGCTGGCCGCAGACCCCTGGGAAGGATGGGGAGATGTCTTTTAGTTCTTGTCTTTTTTTCTCACCATCCAACTGTATTTTAAATTGGCAATAAATTAATTTAATTTTGCCCAAGTGAAGTCTGTTTTGCCTCTGACAGTAGCTGGTCAAAAGCATGCAGATCACTGTCTTGACCCACAAGCTCTTCCATCTTATTTTCTCCCTGTGTTATGTTGAGGAGGGGGAGTGAGGGAGCAGCCAGGTGGGGATCTGACAACCAGCCATCATCAACCCACCACAAAGGCAAACGCAGATAGCTGTAGATTATGAAATTTGAGAACAAAGTAGGCCTGATTATCTTGTTATATGTTTGGCATATCAAGACATTGATGTGTGAGCAGCACTCTGAGGAGAATAAAACACAAGAAAATGAGAATTATGATGCTGATCCCTCTGTCAAAGACAGCAGAAGCCTAACACAGAAAAGAAAAAAAATTAAAGATCCAGTTTGTTTCCATGTGGATGCTATTCAGATGCTTATCTTTCATTCCTGTTAATGTAATTTCACTGGTTCATGTCCTATTGCACTAGTGTAACTTGCAATGTGATCTGAGCACAGTATGCTCTTTGCATAATGTATTTGTTGAAATTCTCCTTAAATCAATTCCCCAAAACATGTTCTTTAGTTCCATGTTTCCCTCCAATCAACTGATTATTGCTTTTTATGGCTTACAGAATCACATTGTTCATATGCAGAATGGTATAAAGACATCTATCCTGTATATATGTCTTTCTTCAATAAAATAGAAAGACAGGAAGACGGTTACCCTAACTCAGGCTACATCCAAGCAACATTTCAATTTAAGCAATTTCACTACACCTTACTTACAGAATACAGCATTGCTACAATAAATTACCCGAAATTCTCAAAATTGTAATCTTCAGAGGTTCCTAATTGATCTTAACCAGAATAAATTTATAACCTTAACCATATGACTCAGATAGAAGATAGATACCTTGAATATTCTTCCCTACGTAAAATAATGGTGCAGTTTAAAAGAGTGATTTTATGATTAACATTTTTCCTCATTGGGTTTAACTGAAATATCTTCTTTCTTACCATGGATTTTCACTTATGTCACAGAATCACAGAATGGTAGGGGTTGGAAGGGACCTTGAGAGATCATCTTGTCCAACCTCCCCTGCATGAGCAGGCACACCTAAAGCAAGGGGCACAGGACCACGTCCAGGTGGGTTTTGAATGTCTCCAGGGAAGGAGACTCCACAACCTCTCTGGGCAGCCTGTTCCACTGCTCTGGCACCCTCACATTTAAGTGGAACTTCATATTTAAGTGGAACTTCCTGTGTTCCAACTTGTGCCCATTGTCCTGTCATCAGGCACCATTGAAAGGATTCCAGTCCCATCCTCTTGACACCCACCCTTCAGATATTTATAAACGTACAGTCTTCTCAGTCTTCTCATCTCCAGGCTGAACAAACCCAGGTCTCTCAGCCTTTCCTCATAAGGGAGATGCTCCAGTCCCTTGATCATCCTTGTGGCTCTCCTCTGGACTTGCTCAAGCAGCTCCTTGTCCTTCTTGAACTGGGAAGCCCAGAACTGGACACAGTACTCCAAATGTGGTCTCACTAGGGCAGAGTAGAGGGGCAGGATGACCTCCCTCGACCTGCTGGCCACACTCCTTTTAATGCAGGCCAGGATACCATTGGCCTTCTTGGTCACAAGGGCACAGTGCTGGCTCAGGGTCAGTTTGCTGTCCACCAACACTCCAAGGTCCTTCTCAGTGGAGCCGCTTTCCAGTGGGTCAGACTCCAACCTGTACTGGTGCCTGGGGTTGTTATGATTCTTACAGTAATTTAACCCTAATGCAAACATACTAGCTTCTTTCTTTCATCAGCTGAAAATGTCATCACTGAAATAAAGTTTTTGACCATTTACAGCATTTGATCTTGGCTTTTAAACACAAAATCCAGATGACTTATCTCTTTATGGCTCTTCAACAGCAGGGGGAGCTTTCAGCCTGTTTAAAACTCCACTGTTTTTAATTTATGATTCAGAAAAGTGCAACTGAGTTATATTACATTACAGAATATATTTTGGAAAGATTAAACTATTTCTGATTGTATACCAACAGCCAACACTATACCTGATCTAAAACTAAAGGATAAAATTTTAAAACCCCACAACAATTCACACACACACAAAAAAAAGCCAACCTTGCTTACTAGCATCTTTTATCAACAGCAGTTTGGTCTTCTAGGAAAGAAGCAAGAGTTTATGTCCCTTGACTGGCTCTTTATTATGGCACTTACCTCACAGTTGGATGCATTCTGCATGTCGCAAAGACATTTCAAAAATCATAAAGCATTCCAGCATCAGACTAAAACATGCAAAATTGATTACATTTAGGTGCATATCAGCCTGACATAGAAAGGGTTGTGACTACATTAATGAGTCTGAAAAACTGGTACAGATTTCTTTTTTCTCAAAATGCTGTTTCTGCTTCTGAGTATAGTAATGATGATTTTCCAGGCAGTTTCCATGGAAATCCACAAATAGAAACATACTTTTGTTTTCTGTGTAAACAAAATATTTATATATTTATTTATATATTTATTAATTATTATCTGCTGGACTCTTCCAGCATTGGTGCATAACAATGTACTTTTTATTGCCATGCATTTTTTCCTTGTCTTATTAACATGAGTACACAATATTACACACACAAAAGAATAGAGCAGAAAAATCTAAAAGCTCAGCATTCATTGATTATTTGTAATTTGAACTTACAGTTGCAGTACACCATCCATCACACAAGGTAGTTGACTCAAACCCACAGAAGTTGCACTTCACTATGTTTATTCACCTGTATCTTGACTTGCAAGTGAAGTTGGGCACATACAGCCACAGTACTAGTCCTAACCTTAGAAACTTTTGGCAAGATAGTTTTTAACTCTTTCCCCTTGTGTTTAACTGAATGTTTTAACTTCTTCTTTCAGGTAATTTCTACTTATTTCATTCAGACTTCTAGAAAAAACACAACCTGGCTTTATCAGCTTACTATTTACTTGTATTTCATTTTGTCCTTCAACAGCAATACATTCATCCAGCTGCAGGTTTATTAATTTTTAGTATTTTGAACAATAATATTTGAGTCCATTCTGAAGAGTTTCAGGAGTGACACTTAAAGTTAAGCTAATTCAGAAAGCCTAATCTGTTTCTTTACATCCTCAGTTGATGCAACTACTCATAACTTCATGACTACAAAACAGCTAAATCAAATCTCTAAGGAGTGAACCTCAAAAGACTCTCCCTTCAATCAGAAAAGCAAAGACAGAAACTCTGTTCCTAAATTTTTCAAATTTTAGTTTCTACCGCATTTTCATACCTTGCTTATATAACCACATCACAAAATACCATACAATATTTCAGGTCCTCTGCATAGCTAACTCAAGTTCTTTCCTTATATGTATGGATTTACACTTGGCCCTGTGACTGCAGGCTTCTTACCTCTTAGAGCCATTTTCTTCCAGATACATCTCAGATACAGTCGAATGGTTTAGTGTATCACCTCATTTTGTATACTGTACTTAATAACATCTATTAAAATACTTCTGCCTTGCATGTACTTTGATTTCCATTTTATTTGTCACTAAATTCTGTTTCTCCTTCAACTCTGGCTTTCAATTTCAATATTTCATCTTCTTCATCCAGCCTTTCTTCCACCTTTATTTCCAGTTGTAAGTTTTAGTTAAGTGTATAGCAGTATTACCCACTGAGGAGAGATGGATTTCCACAGCATATACATCTATCTTTATTACTATTGTACTGGAATATATCAGTATTTATTAATAGGTCATAGATTGATTCAAAGATGAGCAAAATGAATCCTGACAAAGATCTGTGATCTAAATATTAAGTATTTTTACTCACTTCATGGTATTAACTTCCATGGTCACTAACACACGAAAAATTTTAGACTCCCAGACCATCATGACACAGCTGATCTATTAAAATAGCTGGCATAGGGTGAACAGGCAGCTGGAAATACGCAGTCAGGATTAACTTTGTTAACAGTTGTTAATAGAACGGAAAGGTGTTTTGCTCTGGCATCCTTCTAAGGTATGTCAGGATGTATGTCCCAAAACTCCCTTGCCCTGTTTATTCTTCTATGTCATCTATTCTGTCTGTAACCTTTGCTGACATGACTAATACTAATGTTAAAAGTCTATGTTCTCTTGCATTACAATAACCAGGTTCTTTGATTTCCACTGGAAGTTCTCAGTGATTAGAGACTGACAATAAGTCAAGTAAGAAGTACTCAAAATAAATCTTCATTACACTTTGTAGTTATGAGAAAATTATTTAAATTCTTCGATCTCCCAGTGACTAGATCTCATCTCTAGTAAATGTAATTTTTTCCTCTTAAGGATTTGCAGTTGTTTAAATTATAAAATCGGCGGCAGAAGGAAAGTATACAGAGGAACATTATTAAGCATAATGTGGGGCAAAGATCTTCAGTACAGGCAAATCTGTAGTTGCACTGGATAAAATGAAATTTAATGATTTTTAAAGTTATAATGATCAGTGTCTTAGACTTCCTGACTTTGCCAGGACTTCTGAAATGATTCACTGAAATAAAGATTTTCATTGAACTACAATCATAAATCAGTTTGTTAACATACTGTTCCAAGATCAGAGAAAGCACAGAGTGAGCAAATACTTCCATTTAGAAAAAATTAAATGACACTTTTTTTTGTTGTTCTATATGATGCTTAGCACATTCTGATGTTCTGAAAAAAGATAATACATACTAGATGAGAACGTGTGGGGCTGAAGATCTGTCAGTTTATATGACATAGCAGGGAAGACTTTCACTACGCTGTCATGATTAATGTCGATTATTTAGGAGGCCACATATCTAAATTAGATACAACTAGACTGAGATACATCCAATCCCTTTCTCCAAAGACAGTGGAGAAATATATCAAAATTCACTCACCAACTGGTAAGTGTAACAAACATAAAAAGGGAGGAGGGGCTGTAATGTAGCCAGACATGTACAAATGCATAAGTACAAGCTTCATAAATATGTGTCAAGGCTTCCAAGCACAATAAAGTATAGAAGAACCAATATACAGAAGGCTTCTCTAACCGCCAGGCATGTAAAAAGACTAAGCTGAATTTTGATGCAGATCAAGCAAACCAAGGACATGATGTTGGGCTTTCATATCTTACGTGAATGCTCTAGTGAATAAGCTATTACTGTACCTCTGAAGAACTTCGCTCTGAAGATTAGGAAGTTTCTTTGTATTTTGTCTAAGATTTAAGAAATTAATTTAAGAGCTGCAGGGGAAAAAATAATTTAAAAAATAATTTTAAAAATTCATTCTTCCTTACTCTGGTAATAGTTTAATGGAACCACTGTTCTGAAAAAGTATTCATAAAGCCAACAGTCATGGTTCTCCTTGTCTGCTCTCATGCCTATAAAATGTATACAGTGAAGAGAACTTGTCCCTTTACAAAAAGTAAGCAACAGCTTTTGCATTTACAGGAAAGGGCTTGTTCTAGGATTTGTAAAAGAATTAAGCAGAACACATTACTGCCTTTACAGAGAAGTCAAGTACCTAACAACAACAAAAGACTGGGAAGAACAATGTATGGTTGGACTTAAGCTATATCCTGAATTAATTAATCTCCCATCCTTTAAAGGGATAAATAGAAAATGCAGGGTATAAGAAAGCTATTGTCAACATGAAAATACCAAGAGCATAGATGTGTATTAAACCTAGCGAATGATAGCAAATGAGACAGGTTTAGTGCCCAACTGCACTTTGGTCTGCCTTTCCTTGTAACACTGAAGGCATAGGCATGTAAGCTAAGTTGCCCTTTCTTCCTACAGGAAGCAAAAAAATATAACCACATTTTTTTCTATTTGTAAATCCTTCGGAGACTCTGCTGTAGTAAGGACCAGATAAGCAAAAGCTTCCCTGCCTTTTTGTGAGCAGAACTTCAATGGCTAAGGCTATAAATTGCCTTCTTACAGTCAAAATGAACAAATATCACTTAGAATTAATGAAGAAACTGCAATACAAAAGCAGCTAATGCAAAAATAAGAGCAGGCAAATGGGCTGTTTTCATTTTAAAAAAAATCTAATTCTTTCTGTGCAACTCTTACATAGCTTGTACACTTCCAGCAGCCAGGGCCATTAGTATAAGTTCAAGCAGCCCAACAGCAGCAGGCACCTCTCCAAGTTTCTAGTGGGTTTCCAAATACCCTCAGTTTGGAGGTACTCCACATTTTTGAAGCAGTCTGGCTTAGCACTAATCTAGAATAAAAAGAAAATCCTTTACAACTGCATAATCCATTTGATCCCTCAGGTTCCTCTCAATGTAAAATGTAGTTTAGCAAATGAATTCCATAGCCCCACAGAAGGTTATACTCCAGCCTGACATATGGCTGATAAAAAACAGAGCTTATATTTATTGGAGTGACTGCCAGAATTTTACTCAAGGGCATATATATTTTGACAAAATCTTGCTTCAGAATACCAGATACTTCTGCATTAAGAATTACATTATTTATTCTACTCAGAGATAAAGACAAGGCACAACATTTTGTAACAGGTAATGGTTACAGACTAATTTAGGAAGGGGAAGTAGGGGAGTATAGATTTTCTTTATTAAAAAGGTATTTTCTTAGCTTAGCATTTAGTACCTTGTCACTTGCATAAATAGTAATCTCCTACAATTTGATAAATATACTATTTTAAAAAAAAATCCTTATTTTTTTTATCACTTGAAATTCCTGCAGCAGCACTTTTCAGCAGATTTCAAGACAGTCAGAATTAAAAGGAAGGAAATGTTACAATGCACAAAACCTGAAATTATTCACTGTAGGTCCATACACTAAGCAACATTATCACACCAAAAAAAATTTAAAAGAGAACACATTCAATTATAACTACTGAATGCAATACTCCAAGCATTTTCCCTAAGGCAATAAACCTAATCACATGGAAATGTTAGCATGCTCAAAGAGTTCCAAATGTATTAAAAAAACCCAACTTGTTTACTAGAGGTAGATTAGAACAATACCTAACAGCCTAAAAATTTTTACACATTCTACCCTTCTCTAACATATAATTTAAAAATGAAATTTCTCAGTTTTTGAACAGTCACTGTGATTAAATAAAATAAATTCATTCCTAACTCTTGACTGTTATTCTCATATCAAAAGTCAAATAAACATTCTATTTTAAAAATATATTTTAGTTTATCAATATACAGGTTGATAACAATATGTAATTAAAACTGACATGTTTTCAAAGTGTTTTCACTTCAGTAGGAACATGACTTTTTGTCAGAATACCACTATGACAATACAGTTTTCACCAAATCTGTAACATATGCAGAGTAATTAAATGGTAACATGTATCAAAGACTGCTAAATGATTCTTGTTTTTCTCTAGTTATTCAAGAAGTATATATATTCTAGCTACATATGCCCGCATTTTATCATATTTAGCTGTCCACAGAAATAGACATCTTAACACCAAGTTTTAATATTAAAGAACTGGAATTCAGGTGGAGTGTAGTAAATGCAGGTGATTGTCTTCTCTGAGACTTTATCTCCAACTGCTGCCAAAATCAACTGAAAAACATGCATAATGAGTACTTAGAAGTAACTGCTATCAAAATCAGACTTAAAAGCTAGCACTTTTTTCATGGTCAAAAGTTCTCAACTAGGCAAAAGAGGAACCGGTTCATACTAAACAGTTTACTCCTACAGGCAGTAAATTGTCAAAACTAACTCTTTAATACTTTAAAGACTCATGACTTACAAAAGGTGAATAGACAAGTCATTTAGAAAATGTGTAAATAAGCAACTGAATTTTTCTGTATTATTGGTATGTTATGTAGTCTTCAGGAGACATACACTTAGTGAAATATTTCCAAAATGCATGAAATTTGTGTGTTGGCACAGCCTTTAACATGTCGTGACCAACATGAAAGTCACTCATGGTAAAAGGTGTATTCTTTTTAAACGACAAGCGTTACTCCAAGGGTAGTATGACATAATTCAGCCAGCTCCTGTTACTACAAAGGTGGCAGTAGAGACACTGAGACATCTCAGAACAAGCAATCTTGGCGCAAGGGATCTGGGTGAAATTTGTTCGTCTGAACATGGGAGTACCAGGCAAGTTCATTTTACTTACCACACACAAACTGGCTGCACAAGCTTGGAATAACATTATGATCATACAAGAGACAGCAAGAACTACAAATTTGTAAGTCACCAGAAACTAGAGGTGTATCCCAGGGGTCAATACTGGGTCCAATTCTGTTCAACACCTTCATTCACGATCTAGATGATAGGACACAGCGTACACCCAGCAAGTTTGCAGATGACACAAAACTGGGAGGAGCAGCTGATACACCAGAGGGTTGTGCTGCTATCCAGGGGGACCTTGACGCTGGTGAAATGGGCTGATGGGAACCTCATGAAGTACATCAAGGGGAAGAGTTAAGTCCTGCACCTGGGAAAGAATAACCCCATACACCAGTTGTCATGGTTTAGCACTAGTCAG
>VZTV01107493.1:27945-37985 GCA_013400875.1 Anhinga rufa | reverse complement strand
AACCATTGACAAGGTTGGCCTTGCATGTATTTCAGAAGATTTCTCATTTTAATCCATTTGGGATGGTCCTAGGAGTCTAAGTGTGACAGAAAAGAAAGTTGTTAGCAGTTTCTTGTTTTGACTTCTTGAATCCCTAAATCTATTAGTTTCTCACTGTCTACAATTTGGGTTTTGGTTTTCTACTGCATTGTCTCACGTGTATTCCTGGAAAAGTGAACCAAGCTAAAATTGGGTAGCTCTTGCCCACTCATGGAGTTTTTCAGTGTAGACTTCTGATTCTCTTTTGACACCTCTGTATTATCCGCCAGTATTTATATGGCTGTTCAGGTTATGTACAAGTAACTGTATTTGCAGGAAATACATAAAATGCCACTGAAATAGTAATCGTTTTGTTTTCGGTTGTTTCACACTCAGAGATTTATTTTGACACCAAGTGATTTTTCTCTGTCTTTAACACTACCTTGGAAAAAAAGTTATTACACTTTCAGCTGTCTTAAACTGTTGCTTGAGTCAAGAGCTGGAAGAGGTTGTCAAGGTGTCTCCAGGAGATGGTTAGTGACATTTTGAAGTTGGCACATGTGGGAGCTGAACTTCAGAGAGTATAGCGAGCTTTGTGAACAGCTGCAACTTTGCTCTTCTTAACTGCCTTTTACTTGCTTGAATAACTGTAGTTTCTATGAAACAAAGTAAAGCAATGCTGAAGGAAATTAGATGTAATGACTATAAAAATAAGTGAAGGAGAAAGAGGACATGCATGACTTTAGTGTAACTTATCTTTGACATGCTGATCTCTTATTTTTCCACTGATGTAAAGGTTAAATCCATTAACTGGTGGTCTTTCAGTGAGGACAGAGCTCTGACAACTCATGAAGGACTCGGGCCAGCAAAACCACAAAGTACTTGATCTTTGAATGTATGACTTTTATTGTCAGCAGCAAAAATGACTTGACTTTTGTATGTTCCCTCTAGGTGTGAGGAAATGAACATAAATTAATAGCTACAGTAATTTCCTCTGGGTAAATGTATCTAAATGATATTAAATATTTGAATGCTGAAAGGCTAATGGCTTGAATATCTGACGTGATGAACATCTACAGCTGTTTGTGAAGCTGAAGGGAGGTCTGGGTGCTCACTGTCTTTGAAAATCAGGTCACAAAACCAACAACATCTTTATGCAGAGAATTCCCTTGATTTCAGTAAAATTTACATAAACATGCAGCAGGATAACAGCCTGATGTACCAACATTATATCTGAGTTTCTAAAAATTACAAGGCTTGGAGATGATTGCCTTGTTTCCCTTCCAGGAGGTGTTAGACTACGGGCAGAGTGTTTTTACACCCAACTGTTGAATGCATCAGCGGTTTGCATTTATTCTTAAGAGTGAAATGGTGTGTAGACCTGAAGAGTAAATTGTAGGAAATGAGCGGCTGATTTGGGTTTTACAATTCACATCTATGAACTCAATATTTACTCTATGAATAACAAATTCTATAAAACAAACTAAAATGTGGATGTCAAAGCGATTATAATTTTTCTGTGTCACAGATTCTGTGTAAATCTGTTACACAGGATGGCTGTGTTTTTTGTACTTTTTGCGTGCAAGGAAGATGATTTATTGTCAATATTGTCATGCTATTGGATTATCTTACCACAATATGCATTTAAGGGAAACAAAATTTTTGTTTTAAAGACTTTAAGATTTGCCTATGCTGTATTCATCCATTAGGACTCTCTGCTTCTGTGTTGTAATGGTCCAGACCTGACTCAAAGTACAGCTCTCGCATATTTTCTCAGCTTCTCATAGGTTAACTGTACCAATGATTCACTCAAGATACAGTCAGATAATCAAAGTGTCCAAGTTAGCAAATTTTCGGAAACTGCTGCCCAGTGATGGTTATGTGCACGCATCCAGTCTTTCCTAACGGCAAATAAAATACAGTAGCCATGAAGATCCAATTAGCTTGTTTCAATACACGGCTATTTAAATTCGAGTTTACCTGCCCTCTCAGCTGAGATGTGTAACCATGTGCGAATTCCTCCGCCACCGCAAGGAGAAGTAAAACGGGTTCATTTGAACTACTAACTCTTGTAATCAGCAGTCAGCACTCTTGCTCCATGACTTGCTACCATCTGCTGCGGTCTGTGTGGTCAGTTCAAAGGAAGGAGTGATTGTGCCAAGCCAGCAAAGCAAGGAAAAAAAACAAGAGAGAAAAAAACCCAAATGTTTTTTTTTCTTTCTTTTTGCCCTGGGTGTCTGTAATGTGGCAGCCATCAGACAGTATTCACTAATATTTCAGTTTTTAAAATTGATTTATAGTTTGCAAGAGGCTGAGAAGCGATAGAATCGAAGCTTACCTAATGCCTGGTAGCATTAACTACAGTTCAGAAACTTCAGACTAATAGAAGAGAGAACACAATTTGGAGTTAGCAAGAAGCAGGATTCATGAATTTTCCATCCACTGTGACTAACTCATGCCTATTTTTACCTTTACAGATCCATATGGAAAATGAACTTCATGGGAATGCACTGAAGGTATTTATGAATTTTGAAAATTTTATGTAAATAAAACCAAGTAGTCAATGATTAGTAAAGATGTTTAAATGTTAACTCTAAAGAAAATAATTGATCTGCTTGTCTTTATTAAAAAGTTGCTTAGTTCTTGAGGCGCTGGTTAGTGAATGCTGAATAGAAGAGAGTAGTGCTTTGCTTTGTTTACAAATTGGAGATTATATACCTGCGTAATAAAAGACTACTTTACCAGTGAGCATCTCTTCCCCTTGTTGAGCAACCACCTCAGCTGGCAGAGACAAGCTGGATAAAAATAAAGTGCACGTTTAGCTTGGCAGCAGAAAGGCTTCCCAGTTTTGATGAACTCCATCTTTTAACAACAAACTTCAATACACTCTTATTTTTGAAGTCGTGGGGTCTACTTAGTCCCTGGTTTGAATAATGAAACTGTCAAAATCCTGTTGTGTAACTTTCAAGCCAGCGCCAACCTTACTAAACGGATATTTATGGCTCTAATGGTTAAATGTGGCATATTCCTGATCCTGAGGAGTAAGTTTTGAGACAGAAAATCATAACGTGAAAAAAATGTTAGTAAATATTCCTATTGGCATGAAAAGGAGAACATCTGCTAAAGTCACGAGTGGTTTGTTGCCTGAGTTAGCAGCAGGACAGCCTACAGCTGATTAGCCATGGCTTGATAAGAGAACAGGAGCGCAGCGGATAGAAATGTTTGTCATTTGAAGTTGCTTGAAATTACTCTAGAAGCATTAATAACATGATACTTGACTTTTCTTTTTAATCCTTTCCTCGGTATTTTCAGCGGCTGCCGTAATGACTGCTTAACTGTTAGTACATCTCCAAACTGAAATATATGTGCATAAAATGTCCTCATTTGATCTCGTCTTCACTAAAGTATTTAAGTAAGCATTTGTCTGTTCCTACCCAGAAATGCACATAAGCACATGCAAAACACCAAGCACGTGTTCCAAAATCAAGTTTAAACACATATTTAGGGTTTCCCGCGTACGCTGGGGCAACGAGATTAGCCAGAATTACAGCATTTGCATTCTTTAGAGCCTGTGTTGTGGGTCTGGTCCTGAGAGCTGCAATGCCAGTCTCAACTTTGGACCATGTGCTCCAAACAGTTCTTGTCTGCTTTTTTCCTAAACTCACTTTCTGCATGGATATCTCTGATTTAAAACAGATCTGGCGATTCAAACACCTTTGAACCTTAAATATCCTACAGTAGGCTTGGTGTAAGGGTGAGGTAATTATGGATGCCAACATAACTAGCCTTGGATGTCTGTTATGTTAATTCTGAGATAGACATGCTAATGTGTGGAAACAGGCATAACCTCCAGTAGGTGTTTCAGTGCTTTTCTCGATCCCCTGCCATCTAATCCAGAGGAGGCGTTATGCCTGAGACAGCTACTGTGATAAATTGACCACTGACTTAAGGAAGAAATGTTTTACGATGAGGGTGGTGAGACCCTGGCCCCGGTTGCCCAGAGAGGTGGTCGATGCCCCATCCCTAGAAACATCCAAGGTCAGGCTGGACGGGGCTCTGAGCAACCTGCTGCAGTTGAAGATGTCCCTGCTCACTGCAGGGTGGGTGGAATGGATGGCCTTTAAAGGTCCCTTCCAACCCAAACCATTTTACGATTCTGTGACTTCAGTTGTTCCTGTGAGGTCTGTATTTCTCTCCTCTCTGAAAACAAGTCAAGTTTGGGCAATCCATAATATCTATATACAGGTATGCTTAGTAAATACTTACGCAGTAGTTTAAGCATTTGGCCACTGATACAGCATATTGTTTTAAGGTGACATATGTTATCGTCCCAAATGGCACGTCCCCTGACGCTGCCTGTCTGAACATTTCTTGGATGGGGAAAGGAGAGGACCTTCTGTTACTACGGGGTGACGTGACGAGTGTCACAGCACGTGAGCTGGGGTGATGGCTCAAGGCACAACTGTGGAGGACCCTTCCTGGCTTTGCTGAAATTGCGTGGGGAGAATATCTACCTGGATCTATCTAGCTGGAGGGCAGGAGCCTGGAGCCACTTTCCCTCTCTGCCTCTAGGATCCTGGCCTTAACAGGCCGTGAAGATTCAGTTGCTGATATTCTACAGATGAGCCTATCAAAGGTAATTTTACAGTGGCTAGAGAGTAAGAAGAAAGTTTGTTACCCCTGCCTTATTCAGTTTTGTGGTTGAATTAGGGCAGGCTTTTTTACTCTGATACCATAATTTATCTTTTGTGTAAGGTGCTTCGTTTTGGCACAATCCTTGTGAGAGTTAAATTCTAAATTCCTCTGAGAGGAATACTTTAATTTTTTAAAATTACATCTATTTTTATATATAGATAAAATCTATGTAAACAGCACTTAAACAAGTTAAGTAGCACTTTTGTATTTCCATAGTATTTGTGACTGACGTACACCTCTGAATCTTAGGTTGTCTGCACTTACCCAGCTTTGTCCTTACCCAAAAGTGTGGCAAATGATCTACTTCTCTGATTATTTCTGAAAGCGTACGGATGAGTTCTGATTTTCAGTTCTATTACTACTAAGATAGGAAAGAACTATGGTAAGTCTTACCTTATCTGTATTACATTTGACAGTGGATAATAGATCTGTTGTCCCAAAAGCCAAACAGGACTGTAAAGACAGATGCAGAACAGGACTGTGATCCATCCAGTCTGTAAGAAAAGGACTGTTAGCGTACACTCTACTGAACACAATAGTGTGTCTTAGTTTCTTTATTCTACACTAAGATCTGATGGCTCCAACTTAAAAAAAAAAAAGTAGCAAGAATCCAGATGTAGATGGCAATTACAGAAAGCGTGGAGAGCCTTCACATAAGAAAAAAGTTAAGACACTGGAATTACTTAATTTAAAAAATAGATGTGTGTACAAAATAACAAATTCTATAAAACAGCATAGTTGGTGACAAGAGCTGGGGAAAGTTCAGTGGAAGCAAGAGGTACTATATTTAAATTCCAGTTTTTCTTTTTTGTGTTCTATTTTATTATTCTCATTTATTTCAATTAGTTCAGACAGCAAATCTGATTGATTAATGGCTTTCAGTTCATGACTGCTCAATGTGAAGCAGAGGCACACGAGTACAATATCTGCTCACACCCAACAATAAAAATGAGGAGATTCTTTATTTAAAAAGCAACATTTGTAGTTGGAAGGAGCTGTGGTGATGTGGAGGGACGGTGTGGTGGTGCAGCTGCTCTGATGTGCGCTCGGGAGCGAGCACAGCTCCGGTGAGGAGGAGGAGGGCGACCACCTGGACCTCAGCTCTGGACTAAAGCACAGCCTTCCTTCCGGGCTTCAGAGCAAATTAAGCAAGGCGTCTTTGATACTAATCTGTAAAAATTCTTGGTCCAGTTTAAGCACATCACAAAGCCAATTCTATTTCTGTTGCTTGCTGTCTCTGGTAAGTGAGTGCCAGTGGAGCAATATAACTAACCAGTGTGATAACTGTGGACGTCCCAATGGAAGATGCGATCTGGAAGGTCATGATTATGTATAATAGTCATGACAGGCCAAGTACAGCCACGTTCTTAAAATAAACTGTTGTGTAACTGTGTCATTATGCATGTAACCTGAGGAGGAAATGAATTAACCATTGAAATCAGAACATGCATATTACAAACCACAAATTTATCAGAGGAAAAAGACATTCTAACTTTTGATATAGGCAAATTAAATAATTTATTGTTTAATGTTTGCTATATAATAATAAGTTTTACTTGTATACTGATTTATAGAAGAATTATTTTCTTCAACATGAACAAGGTAAGGAGGGAAAGATAGGGAAGAATTTCTTTCTCTTTTTTTAATAGCAAGAAACTTGCAACAAATGACTCCGTGGTAATTTATCCATTATAGGTAAGGAAACAGAAAAGGAACAGATTTATTTCCTTATCAGTCATTAATTCAAAAAAGTATTTTATCTTGGAGTGCAAGGAACTTAATAAAAATTGACACAAAGTGTTTGAATGTAAATGGCTTATTATTTTAAAGGGCACAATAATCTTACATCAGGAGATATTAATGTATTTTACACCTCTTCCAGATCTGTGTCCAACTGGTGCTTTTAATGACTTTTATTATTCTTGAAGTACATAAAGAACTGCTGGAGAAATCTATTCACAATCACAGGAAAAAAATTGCTGCGTTAATTTAACTTTGTATTCGTTTAAGCTTAATAAGCTGGCTTATTAAGGTCAGCTGATAAACCATATCTGAATAGTAGGGGAAAAACTCTTACTGAAGAAGTATGGAAGCAAAGTTCAAAAATGGGATAAAGATGTCAAAACATCACACCCAGAAAGTGCTTAGAAAGTCCTACTTTGAGAGTATTGAACAGAGCCTAGAAAAGGATTGAGAATTCAGTGGTGAAGATCTTACGGGCAGGACCGTTTAAGTGGGTGAGGGGTTTGAGATCTTATCTGTAAGCAAAAACATTCTTCAAAATTCTTTAAAAGATTTAATTTGGCCATGAAAGTGCTTTTTATGGGTTTTAGTAAATGTGCAAAAAAATCTAAATAAAATTCCCAGCTAATTTATACAACTTGATCTTTTTGGAAACATAAAAATACTAAGGAATATGTAGGGGTGTTTTAACAGAATATTTAACTTGTTATCTCTTGTACAAGAAATCTGAGGTTGGAGTCTGCCACATTATTGCTTTAGTCCTGTCTTGATTTCTGTAATTCAACTCTGTGCAGGTTCTGTTTGATTGGAGTTTTAAACATCTTGTAATAAGTCTAATAATAAGTCTAATGTTGAACTTGCATTCAGAATTATCAGAATGCACTGAAACCAGGTCATTAATCTAAAATGACAAGAGCTTAAAAAGACCTTGAAACTTCCTTGGCAGCTAATAAGAAACATGGGCTTCATCCCACTTAACCCTCTCAGCCTACAAAGTGTTAGCTCTCCAGTCGAATGTAATTCCCTATACTTCTATAATAAATGGAAAAAGTTGAGCAGCTGCAGGTGGCCTGGCTCAGACAGTGCCTGGGATCAGATAAACCCCATCCGTAATGGGCAGGAGTAGCCTTTTGCTGGCTCAAGGAACAGAAGTGCAGTAGCCAAAGGGCTTTCAGAAGTTTTATGGAGAACGATAAAAAGTTATAGACTGGTTTAGGAAATTAATAGTCAAACATATTAGTGAAAGAAAGTTCCCCAAAGCAAAGTTGTGTAATTTCATGTAGAGATTTGCTCTTGCTGTACTTCCTTTCGTATGCTTTTGGAAGGATAAAATGTTACAGGCAGTTTCCTAACATCACATCCCAACTTACTGAGCTTTTCAGGCAACCAGTTATAGTTGGGAGTAGCTTCTTCGTCCCAGCTTTCTTAGCTCTTACTCCACTGAAGCTCCTGAAGGTCATCGTAATTTTTTTTTTTTAAGGAAAAAACCTAAAGATCTAGAAACTGAAAATGTATTTAATTATAGATAAAGCTTTGGCAGGACTTAACTCATCAAGGTAGAGTTTTAGACATCACGGTTAAAAAATTGAGGGACATAAATTTGCTTGTGCTTTCCTGTTGTCTCCATCAGTGTTTACAAAATATTTGAAGGATGACAGATTTCTCTTGCATCTCAGGCATGCCAAAGAACGATTCAATTTGATCGTACTTTGAGACTTTTCATTTGAAATTTGTTGAAGATAGTATGTGTTAATTCGGCACCAGTAAAAGTACAGATGCAGAGTTAAGCGCTTCGTGCAGAGCAACTGTCAGCTATTGCCACTGACGTACGTATTTTTAATTGCACTTTTTGTACGTTGGTCATTGGATTCAATATTGAGTTTTGAACTACAGCACAAAAAGGAGTGAAATACTTTTCACTGGGATTTTTGCTGTTGTTGCTGTTCACTGTTTCAAAGTTTTAATTGTAAAAGATGCTGCAGATGGATTTTTTTTTCTTAGCGCTGCTGTCCTAATTTCCCTGTGATATCCCCTGGGGATCTAACATGAGTTTAAGTAAGTCCATTTTTTCTCGACTGACAGAACAAATGTTCAGATGCTTTAAAATTTAAAGAGCAAAATGTAGGGATGGGTAAACCAGTTTAGAAGAGGTAGGAAATTCCTGTTCAAATCAAATAGCCTTCTCTTTGCTCGCCTGCTTCTTGGTTGGCTTTGCTTGCTTTTATTTTTCTATATGTTACATTCTGAGAGCTAGGCATTCCAAAACCATCCTTCATTTCTATCTAGAAGGAAAGGCCTCCATGTATCACCAAGGTCTTGCAACCAGTCGGGAGAGTTACGTGTGAACTTTGCCAGTCTGATGCACATAGGTGCATTCACGTTTTGCATGAAAATTATTTTTGTGGCACGCAGTTTAATGTTCATTAATATTTATGAGGTAACATAATTGCTCTCTGTATTTTAAAGACTATTTGCCTTTTCAAGGACACTTCTTGTTTAAAAAGAGCCATTTGAGAGCTACCATAGTAGAAAGTTTTGTAACTATACAGTGCAGTTCAGGAAGTCCAAAAGTGAGTTGCTGAAGGTATTTATGTGTATTTTCTATTCTGTTCACTTTGAAATGGCTTATATAGAAAAAATATAGTGAGAGTCATTGTTGAAGTTCACCGTGGCGTTGTGCCTAAGGGTTGGCTCCTTCAAGTGGCCTAAAATCCATTTTCTTGTGTGGAGTAACTTGAAATTTGAACTAAGTGGCGTTACTGATTGGAAATTGGTGATGGTTGGATTGGTGGTGGTTAGGTTTGAGGGTAAAAAGAGTCAAAGATACGGTCATTTTCGAACGGCATTTTACCGAGTACCGGTCCTGACTTTGTTGGATCCACCAAGGACCCCCGACTATGGTTCTCACGTCTCCAAATCCTTCCAGTGGCTTGGCAGTGATCCTAGTTAGCGCTGAGTGTTTGCCGAAGCGAGCTGTCGGAGGTTTGGGCCGTGCCGTGACCAGCTGCGGTGCGTTCGGGGTTACCGGCCGAGCAGGTGCGCGATGCCTGGGAAGGCGCGGAGAACGGGCGGCAGCACGCGAGATGAGCGAGTCCCGCGCGAGGCCCGCCTGCTCGCCGCTGCACCTGCGCCCGCAGCTCCAGCCAGGGTTTCCCCTCAGCCCGAGCGCTGTGGGCCCCCCGCGCTTGGATCTCCTCATGGGTCGAGCCCGACGCCTTCCCTTCCTCTAGGAAATCAGCGCGCCAGTAGAAGTTTCAGACTTCTCGCCTCGGCCGTGCCGTTCATCGCCGCTCGCCGCGGAGCTGGCTGTTGGGTGGCTGCCAGCCGGAGCCGCTCAGCAGGCGGCTGCCCCGTGCCGGTGCCCCTGCCTTCGAGGCAGGCAGCGCCTCGTTGCTCCGAGGAGGACGCGGCGTGCTGGATGCACCCAGCTGGCTCTGCTTGGACCCATCGCTGCATCCCCTCGGCGCCCGCAGGGTCAGACGCGGAGGAAAGGAGGGGGAGCGAGATTAAAAAAAAAATAAAAGAAAAAATAAAACAAGCCCAAGAAAATTGAGTATGCGGGGATCGGAGGCGGCCGAGCCGCC
>VZTV01107493.1:0-27512 GCA_013400875.1 Anhinga rufa | reverse complement strand
GGGGGCGTGTGGCTGTGAGGGGAGGGCGCGGGGTGGGCCACGGGCCGGGACCCGGGTCTCAAATACCGGGGGGTAGGGGGGCGTACAAGTGCATCCTGAGGGTTTGTTTTGCATAGAAGAAGGAGGGTTTGGGAGGCAGAAGTAAGCAAAGAAGTAGGAAATGCTAAATCCTCGCTGCTGGAAGCAGAGGCACCTTCCCTCGCGCTGTTTGTATGGCTGTGGGCGGCGGGCAGAGGAGGGATGAGGAGGGATGAGGTGGGAAAGGGGATCGGAGCACGAATATAGCGGGAAAGTGCTTCCTGAGGGCTCCAGGAGTAGTAAAAGCACGGGGAAATTCAGTCAGCTGCTGGGATGCTTAGTCCGGAACACCTGTGTAAGGAGGCCTGGCTTTTTAACACGGGGGAAGTCACCAAACCTCCCTGTGAGTAACTGAACGCACCAGAATTTACTCTTCTCCTGAAAGTTTTGACATCCTTTCCTTTCCAGACCTTCCCTCTCCCCTTTCCTGTGGTCTCGGCTCTGTTTAACTCCTCTCAGAACAACCTGCCTTGTTGAAGGGAGTCTCTGTCAGGGGAAAAAAAAGAAAAAAGGCCCTCAAAAACAAATGCTATCTTTGTTTAAAGCTCTTTGTGGGTCAAGGTTGTGACTTAACTGTGAAATGGCGTGGCTCTTCTTTGCTTATATTAAAAATGCATTAACACGTTAAAATACTCAAAGGCTTGGGAGGTAACTAGGCTGAAAAGCAGTTTGGGAGTGTGAGACTTTAATGTAGGTTTTACAGTACCTCATCTCTCTTGTGAATAAATATATAATTAGTTGTAGGGCTTTCTGCAGCTTTTACTTTTTTTTGCTTTGTTTGAAGGAAGTACTTCAGGGTAGAGATTATAACTGATAATACTTTTAATTTTTCCAACTTTCTTCCTGAGCTCCGTGCATAGATCTTTAGGTGTTTATGTTTGTTATGGTACGCTATGTTATTTTATTGGTACAGAATGTTATTTTAAAACCTGTTGTGTGTTGGTGAGTGGATTAGATTTCCTCTGGACCTGTCTGAATTAGACTTGTGATTGCCTAATTGCCCGTGATTGCGAAGAATGGGAATCAATAAACCACATCGTCCTTCTAGTCTCATGTTCCTCTCATAATACATTTGTATCACCTAGTACAGCGTGGCCTTAATTTGCTTGTCATTGTGGAACAGAGAATAGAGAATAGCACATAGCACTGTTACACCGGAGGGAGTAGGTAGACGAAGGAGCAGCGGCTGTTGCCTGGTCTGCCTGGGGCATGGTCTTTGGGCTCAGTAAGGCACTGATGAACACCCCACCTCCCGTCTGCAGTGGGAAACTGAGAGCACTTCCACATCCCCTAGCTCAGAAGTAATAGGAGACAGCAAGAAAATGGGTTAAAGTATGGATCTACCCTTTCCAGGCTTCTGTTGTTTAAAAGTTGCAGCTACAACTAGTGAACTGGAGTACCTGCTGTAAACTTTTTGGATCCATTGCTGGATACCACCGCAAGAGTTTTCAGGCTGGGGTATGGATGTGAGTGGAAGCTAGCAGGCCCTCGGCATCTCTGAAATGCAGTGAGTTTTAAACACACCTATATGCCTTTCACAGCTCCAAGACGCTGAAGTCCCAGCTGTCCTCCTGGATATCATAGGATGTTAACTTTTCCCATATCTTCTATTTTAAAAATCGAAGGACTCTAGTTAGGCCAAATATGTTAATCACCCAGAAATCAAATGAGAGCACAAACTGCAAACAGAGCGTAGGGAAACAGAGATGTCGTCGGTGCTCCATCCGAGCTGTCGGGACTGGTCCCTCGGTTCCTTGCAGTGGTAGGAGGGGGTGAGCAAGTTAACCGAATCCGAGTTAGAAGCACTCCCAGTCTTGTAGGAGGAGGCAAAATGGCCTCAAAAGGAGGCCCTTGCTGAGTAGGGGCAACACTTTTCCCAGTCCCAGATTTGATGGCCATATGTTCTTACATATATTAGGTATCAGCATCACCCAGGCCTTTGCAATGATTTTCTGCAGCACCTCCAAACCTCAGTGCAGCTTCGGCATTTCTTCTCTAGCCACAGTTGGTCTCATGGTTTAGAAGAATTAAGTTGAAGAAAGCAGCAGCTGAATTTAGCTAGCCAGGCTTGAAGACTGGCCAAAGGCAGCATTATTCCTGCACACCTCTTCCAGGTGTCTTGCTGTAAAGTAGAATTAAAAGCCGATGAAGATATGGCTAAGAGTCAGGGCCATCTGAGAGATACTTCACATTGATTCTGACTAGCTTTTTTGATAGTCCCTGTTTTATCCCACAGCGCTCATGCTTTCTCCTGCTGTTAGGTCCACAAAAAATAATTTTTAATTTCTTCAGGTTGATTCTCCCCTGCCTCTGTCCCAGCTTTTCGCTTTCCCCCCACACTTGTGCTTCTCTGCCTCTCAGCTGAGGTTATTCAAGCTTTCTGTTTTCCTGCAGCTTACAGATTTCTCAGATGCTGTAACCCTTGGGTTACTTCTTAGATCTCCCCACTCAGATCCCTCTCTCTTTCTCACTGCGGGCTGCTTGCAGCTGGTGGCCACAGCACTTTCCGAGTAGTTTGCATCTCGGAGAGAGTACTTCTCCTTGCACTGTGTTCCTGGAGTGGGTGGTCCTGCAGCTTTAGCCCTTTAGGACGTGCCTTAGGTAAGGTGTCTGTAGGGTATCTGGGATGTGAGGAAGGCGGAGGGCTGGGAGGCGTGGTGCTCCTTCTCCAGATCAGCCAAGAGTGGTCCAAAGAAGAGAAAGTGAATTATGCAAGAGACTCCAATAGCTTGATCAAATTTCTTTCTTAAGTTTCATTGGCAGACTTTAATTTCGCTGCTTCTGAGGTCAGACTACTATGTTGGGGAGTCTGATGAGCATTTGCTGTGTAACAGAACTGCGAGTTTCTAGAGAAGCCCCGCAGAGCCCCAGTGTGACGTAGGTCTTCCCATCAAACTAGTTTTCCATTAATTAAAAAAGTATGCACCCTAGATAGTGTGAACTCTTTGATAAGGATAGTAGGGACAAGTTATTTATCTTCAGGCTTTCAATACTTTTTTTTGACCTTTGCTTATTTCTTCTGTTAGTTATTCATGTCTCTTGCATATCTGAAACGTCTTTGCTGAAACCTACAGGAGGATCATTGCTCTATTTTCTAATTTTTCAATCTTGTCCTAATCAAAAATGTAAATATATGCATAATGATTTGCATGTCATTAACTTCAGAAAAAACACTGTCATGCTAAAATCAATGTTTTTTGGAATCTAATTTTCCTGCCTGCCTGAGAAGTAGCACCTGGAATTCACAAACCAAGAATTCTGAACATATAAACTACTTTCAGCACTGCTGTTTACTTTCTGCATTTTTCACTTCAGCCGGGGAAGAGTGATCATTTACAAGTACGGTGATGGTGATTTTTCTAACTCTTTTCTCTCTTCAGTCTTCATACTTCAATAAAAAGCTTCATTGTTTTTTAAATTTAAAAATTAACAAACTTAGCATGGTGTATACTTAACTTGAATGATCTCGTTGTGATTGTTTATGAATGCAGCATCTAACACATTCCAGAAATCTGAGGGAACGTACCCATACCTGTGGACAGGAACTTGCAGATTTTGAGGAATACAGGGAAACCAGGAGAAAATAATGTTGTTGGAGCTAAGGTAGCAGCGTAGCTGACCCTGGATTTCAGTTTCCCTAGCTTTGTGTATGAACTGAAAGATCAGGCTGTGAGTCTCTGCATGGAGCAGTCGGTAGACAAGGATACGACACAGGCGCTTTGCCAGCAGTTTACACAAGTGTTATTGCTTGATGTGAGAGATGCTGAGAATAAAAATTCTTGGGTTCTCGCTTGGTTGTGCAGATGATTGTCACTGACATCTCAGAGATGCCGAGCATGTGTATTTGACACAGTCGTTCTATCTTTAAGAATGAGTAGGTAAGATTTAATTCATGTTAAAAACCTAGGGTCTGAAATGAGCCCTGGATATGCATCCTTTGCCCAGAACTCGGGTCTTGTTTTAATAGGCTGCCTTCAAGTCAGTGAGTCTGTAAGCCAGCACAGGGTTACTTTGGATCGGATGCCACAGTGTATAAGGGCTATCCCTATCTGAAAGAGCTCACAGTCTTTGAAAACAGGGTTATCAGCAGTCCTGCAAATACTGTGTGCTGCTGGAGTGCATTATACTGTTGGTTAGAAATGCGCATTCTGGACCCCTTAGGAGCAAACAGAAAGTGCCACTTTGTTATTGATGTTGTTATATAGTGGTATAGTTGTTATTGATAATTCAATATAGCAGCTTTAACGTGTCTTTTCCTTCAGGAAGGAGGGGAAAACAGTGTGCAACGTTTCTGTTGATACAAATAAAGACCTACTTCTAAATGGTGAGATAAAACATAAGGCAAACTGTGGATTAGATTTTAGTTCAAATTCTATTTGAAAAAGCATTTTGATTTTCTTTGCTATGACACACAGCGTATGGTTCTGTCTGGTGTCTGAGATACGGCAGCTGTATTTCATGCTTAACATTGTTTCTAATGAATTTCTGTATTGGAAGTAAACAGTCTATGATCTCTCACTTAAAAAAACCTGAACAAACCATGTTTTTGGAAACCAGCTAAGTTTTTAGAAACCAGCTAGGCTACTGTGTCTCTTTGATGGGAAGAAGCACGGGAAAGCAGTGCACCCATATTCACTCTTGTGGGGTCTGTTGTAGCATATGGGGGAATGTGCAATGCCCTCCTCGGCATGAGCGTGCTGCGAGGATCTTGACAGCTATGCCTGGTTGAGCAATAGGATGCTTAATGAGGGGTTGCTGAATGATGCAATAAGTGTTGGGCCAACACCTTCTTAGAGGCACCAGGGACCATGCCTTTACAATTAAATAAAATAGGCCAGTGGCTGTTCTCCGTCCCCGAGGCCAAATGGCATGGCACAGCTCCCTCCTGCGCACCTGAGCTCGTTTCCTTTCCCAAACGGAGTGGCAGTGACCAGACTGTCTGTCAGGGATGGAGCCTGGGGTCTCTGAGCGCCCGAGCTGTGCCCACGCACTCACTGTCTGGGATCCCAGGGTAAGCGGGCAACAAACATGCCAGTGAGAGTGCAGGCAATTAAGCAGCATAAGCAAACCCTGGCCTATTTTGTTTACTAGTAAAGTTGTAGCCATAATGTTCAGGGTCTATGGCATCATTCTTCTGAAATTGTTATTGCACATTCATGTAGAAGGGGTTGTCATATATAATTGATTTAAATCACTTCATTCTTACGTTTGGATTCTAAACCTCTCTGATTTAGGTTTTGGTAATACCGTTGTACTTAGCCGTGTACACCGCTTCTTTGCTGCAATTTCAGATTTATAGTGCACACGGCTTTTTTGTTTAATTAAACTTTACTGACAAAATACCAGCAGAACAAATGAGTACTTGACAAAATTTGAGAATTGTAGTGAGGATGTAGTTGTTATGGAAATACAGTTCGGGGACTAACATCCTTTCAATTACAAACAGAGGATATTTACTCTGTCTGAGTAAATTTTGAAAGCGAACCTCAGAAAAACAGCTAGTTAAATGGTATTTTTATGTTCAACA
The DNA here is from genome assembly GCA_013400875.1 of Anhinga rufa. NCBI lineage: Eukaryota > Metazoa > Chordata > Aves > Suliformes > Anhingidae > Anhinga > Anhinga rufa. The sequence continues at coordinate 21,907 of VZTV01107493.1, read as the reverse complement.
CCGAGACTGTGAAGCTATGAAACCAGCAGTTTAAGCTTTAAATGTAAAGTTTATTCCCAGAGTATAACAGAGAATATGTTCAACAGACCTTATTCTGATTAAGAAGATAATCCTCTTTTAATCTGTGTTAACATTGCAATATAAATATTTTAAATCATCCAACCATTCCACTGTCCTGACTTTTACCTGTGTATCTTGAATAGTTTGTGACTGCTGCAGATCATCCTTTCACATTGTTAAGTCTCAGGTAAGGAGATCTGTTTCTGGGCCGTTTTACAACAGCCGACGGTCACTGATGGGTTGTACCAGTTGGATTGAAGCCCAGCTAGAGTACTGAGGGGAAAAAGGGTAGGTGAGAAGGATGAACAAAGACAATAGATATTAAAGAAGCAGAAAAGTAGAGATGGAGAGGAATGACCAAGAGTGAAGCCTATCACAGTTAGGGTCTTGCATTATGTTAATCATAACCAGGTAGAAGGTGTTTGCTGACCTTAATGTGGGACATGTGGGTAAAAATAATCAGTGGAAAAGGCAACAGAGAAGCGTTAGAAAAAGTCCTTAAAATGCCATATATTTAAACCTTCTGGTAAAAGAATCTTCATTGCTGGTGAAAACTAATGTATCTGTTTCCCACCCTGTAAGAAATGTAAAGCTAAATCTGTGAAGGAATTTTACATCTTATACATCCTTTGGCATTCTACATTTCTGATTGAACTGGTGTTCAGTTTCTTCGTTAGCTGTAAAAATCACAGTTAGTCAATTCTGCAGCTGAAAGCCTATGATGTCGACTTAAGTGTAAAAGGCTCTTACTTGCCCCATCTTGGGATACATTTTAAGTGTCTCCTTTTAGAGTATATTTTAATAAGGAATCTAGACCAGTCATCTTAGTGACACCTTAAGCTACCAACAGTGCGTTGTACACCAGCTCCAATCTAATTTTTAACCAAAACGTAGGCTATAATTAAACTAGGCATATAATTAAAGAATTTGAGATATGACTTTTCTGGGTGCAAAAAGAAGCTTTTGGAATGAGAAAAGCCTGTTCTCAGATCCCATCAACCTATTTTAAAAGGAGGGCTGATGGCAGAAACAGTGATGTGCAGTTGGCTATTAGTGAATTACGTTGGCATTCCTCATACATGTATTTTGAGAGCAGCTTCTCCAGTGCAGGAGGGTGATGTGAATAGGTTGTGTCACTGGAAACCGTGTTGCATTTTGGTTAACAGTCACATTTTGGTTAAAATTGTTGTGTATTAACATTTTCCCATTGCCCCACTATTTTCAAATGTTTTACTGACCACTGTAACGTGTGGAGAAGTTTTTCAATTAATCAAAAAGAGCGCACCGAGTTCCTCCACCATGTAATGCCTCTTACGAAGTTATGAAACCAGAGGGACCCCGACCTGTGTCATGCCCCGCTGCCACGCCGTAGATGGGGAGGAGGGGTCTGACGCCTGCTGCTACCACTCGCCTCCTCTCTGGAGAGGGACTTTCAAAAGAGCTGATCTGATGAAAAATGGAGTGTAATAAAACTTGTGCCACTTGCCAGCCTTCAGGTTACTCCCAGGACATGTCCTTAACAGCTTCGATGTTAGCAGTAAGAGTAAATTTTAAACTGGCAGGTAACTGACCTGTGGAAATCTTCCACTAGCTCCTTTAGACCTGCTGCTTTCCCATTAGGTTCCCCTTGCAGCATGCCATCACTGTAGTGAGCTCAGTAATTTGGCCTGTTAATTTAGTCTAGAGCATATCTGTAGCCATTATTTCTGAAAATAGATTTTTAAGTACACTAGAAATGATTGTAGCTGTATGAAACATTATGTCTCTCTTAAATGATATCTATCCAATTAGACAGTATTCTCATAAGACATGACTTTGGTGTAGTATACTGTTATTAGTTTTGTTATTATACATTACTTTAAGACTGCAGAATGATCCTGCCATCAGTGCAGTGGACTGTTCAATTTCTGTCTTCTCCAGGAAATACTAATATAGGATTTTCTGAAGCATATTATTGCCTGAAAAACAAAAGCAAGAAGATGATACCCTTTCCTACTACTGATAGTCACATATCTTTTGTAACCTGTTGTCTCTTCCTAGGAATAATAAAAAGAAATGTGACTGCTGGCCGTATTTTTTTTTTTTAACTTTATCCTTGGTCATTTTATATATTTTTTTTTCAGTAAGAATGTCTTGTATTAACTCCCAGAAGCTGGAATTGCTGTGGGAGCAACAAAAGTTAATGTGTTCCCAAAGACCTTAATTCGGCTCAGTCTTTGCCCCTCCTGTCACGTACTGATATGCTGTTCAGATTAGACCTGAAAAAGCTGAAAAGTTGAAAATGAAGTGGCAATGTTTTTTGGTAGACAAGATTGTCTACCTGTCTACTGCAGTCAATTTCAGTTTATAAGCATGTAATTCATTTTAGGTTCAGCAGCAACGTGTCAGCTGTGGGCTCCTGAGAGGATCCTGAGGGATCTAGGCGAGGACTCAAGCAAAGTGACACCATTTTGTTTTTTTTCACTGCCTGCTATCATAATGAAGCAGGGCCAGGAACCAAGGCATAACTGTGGCCTGCACTGAATGGCTTAGAGGGCCTTACTGCTTTAAAGACATCTAATCAAGGGTTGGTTTCATTTCACCTATCTTTAGTGGTTTAAGTGCCTTCACTGGTGAATGGAGAATGGGCTTCTGGAGGGCCCTTCTTTCCATGTGGCTCAGCCATCTCTGCCAGGGCGAGTTTCTCTCTCCTGCCTGAGCTTGCAGTGTCACTGCTTGGCAGGAATGGCAGACCTGGCTGCTGTATCCCATAAAAGTCTGAATTTGTGCTCCAGTGACTCTGGCTTGAGAGGGCAGGATCTGAGGAGCTTCCAGGTGGAAGGCTGGCTGCTCTGCTTGCTGTCGTCTCCAATCTAGAATGGGCCTGAAACCTGCTTGGGAGGTCAACAGCCCACAGAAATGTAACGCTTTTCTTGTTTCTCACTTTCAGCCCTGTTACATCTCCCCACTGGAAAGCACAAGCCTGGCAGGTGGGAGAAGCGGTGTGTAGGCTCGCCTTCGTGGGCACCAGCCGCCATACGAACGACTCTGCTCTCGGACACGAGGTAAGGTCATACAGGGGGGAGAGGCTTCTCATGTGAGGGAAGAGCTCTCTCAGGATTAGCACTAAATAGCCCTCCTGGCCTTTCACCCCTCAGAAGTTGTCTCACGCCTTGGACGCTGTTTTTTCTCTGTTTTTTTCCCCTTGGGTGTAAGTCTCAGATTTCCCAATTCCTGTCCTCTGTGTAGTTACAACTGTGTGAGGGATGAGAGCTGGTGACAGAGGCAGCCGTCCCTCTCCTCCTGCAGTCTGACCTTAGTTTCGAGGTTTCCTCCAACTCCCACTGCTGCTGATAGTCGCTGCATACCATCTTTATAGTTTGTCCTCTGATATCTGCCAACTTACCAGCCTCTAGTTGAGGTGTTATCTATGCTTTGTAAATACCATAAGCACCACCTGCAAAACTGAAGTGAATTTACCATTTTTCTGTCTGATGAAAAAGCATTACAGAAGAAAAACATGCTGCTTTTTTTTTTTTTTAAAAAATGCTCCTGCTGCATGAACCAGAAAAGCGTGCGTCACCTTGCCATCAGCATGGTGTTTACCTGATAGTGAAGACTACCCCTAAACAAATATTTGAAAACGTTATCATGGAAGAACTGAGCCTTTGACAAATTCTGCTTTTTACTTTGGTCTTTGCACTTTTACAGTCAGGTTTGAAAAGTAACATTTTTGTATCCCTATGAATGCTGCTTAGCTTGTCAGTCACCTGTAAAACGAATGTGCAGAATAAAGCAACACAAAAATATTTAGACTTCAAAACCTGTGAAAAACATTTGAGGAGCGAAAGTGTTTATTTTACATCCTTTGAAATCCTCAGCTGGTGTCAGCACCTCTGCTGAAGTCAGTTATGTATGCCACCTCAGAGCCGACTAAAAATCGCAAGCGTTAACACAAAGAGCAGGCACTGTGAAGCAGCCTTTAAATGCCACATGGAAGAACATATACCAAGGTCTCTAAAAGATCCATACTGCAAAAAAATAGTCTAAGGTAGTATGTTGCTTTTTTACACTTCTTTCTCCTGTTCCCCTTCCTATCATATCGCAATAACACTGTATCCTTCACTTTTTCTCCTGGGAAGAGTGGTACCTCCCACACAGCTGTGCGATGGCAGTGCAGGGGCTTATACCTCATGGAGCTGGATCATAGTGTGTCACTGTTTCTTTGGTTTCCAGTGGATTATATTTCTAACCCCAAATGCCTATATACAACAGCGTTCCTGTGTCTGATGGCTTTTCTGCCTTCCCTTCTATTGAGGACATGATCTTAATTTTTAAACAGTGAAATAAAAGTATGTTTTGAAGGCAGAAAAGAGAAAGAGGAGCTTTTTTTAAAGTTCAACTGAAAACTTAAACATTTCCTTGAAACTTTCACTCCTGTGGTAATCCACTTATTTGGGACGACTTTCTCTTCTGTCAACAAAGCTGGACTAAAATGTTGAGGATTTCTATTAAACTTTCCTCACATGGGACTTCAGATTGACAAAGAAGGTGTAAAACTCCATGAAATTAAAATCATCAAACTACTTTTTGCTTCCTGTTTTGCAAAGCTCCCTTACTTGCCAAACCAGATAGGACAAAAATACAACGCTAGTTAGACCGAATATAGCAGTTTCTCAATATTCCAGGCTCTTGGTAATATGCTTTTAGCAGAGAGTCCATACTGAATTTTTTTGGACAGTTTGTTCATGCTTACTATTTTTGTTCAGAGTGACAGAATATTGTGTAGTGAAAAATGATGTGTGTAGTAGTATATTAATTATATTCATATTTATTGATACCCAAGATTCTATAACTTTTAACCTAAACTAAAAATAATACCATGCTGAGGTCCTAGATATCAACATTTCTTTCCTGGTTATCTAAAAGTGTAAAATGGTCCCATGAAGTATAGTCTAATTAATGGCCTTCCGTAATTTATGTTGCATATCGGTGTAATTGTTAACCCAAGCCTTGCTTCACAATGTTGTTGCAAAATATTTTGTTCTTATTTTTTTCCCCTCTTAGCCCTCTTGGCATTTGGCTACAGCTGAATTGTTTATGAAAACATGTTCAGTATTTCAGCTTCTCTCCAGTTCTGTCAACTCTCAATTTGAAAACTTTTTAATCTCTCACTTTTTTTTTTTTTAAATTTGTCTTTAACTGCTTGAACTAGGTGGTGGCTTTAGCTTTTCAGTTTGGAAATTTGGGATTTATTTTTTTTTTGTAAACAGTTTATTTTATTGTAATCTCTCAGTAAGTAACTACAAATTGTAATATTTTCAAAAGTTTGTAGAGTAAGGAGCATCACATATACAAACTTTCAAATATGTCATCTCTGAAAGGCATCTATTCACCTCGTGACCAGAAGAGTGAACAAGATGACTTGTTTTCTAGACCTTTATTTATATGCCAGTTGGTTAAGAGAGGAGGACTTCAGATTTCTGTGTAAATATTGCATCTTTCCCCAAGTAATAAAGAAATTCTATGACTGTAAAACCAGATTCATAGATGCAAAACAACAAGAAAATAAAGCTTAATATTGAAATGAACAACTAATTTAATTCCTGCTTTAGACTCGCTTTCCACTGAGTCTGTGGAATCACATCAGTGGGAAAGCTTGGGTCCCTGTGGGCACTTCTGGCTGATGCGCAAGTCCCTGATTTCCTAAACATCTTAACGTTTCAGTGTGCTCCCTATGCTTCACCCACAGATTACTTTTATCATTTTCTCACAAACTGTGTACAAACATTGCATCGATAGTTGTGAATACATATAGAAATGTTTGTGCTCCAGTTAAACAGGTGGGATTTCATCCTGCTACATACCACAGAGAACATTGGTTTTGCCTTGAAAGCTGTCTGGCTTAAATGTAATGTAAAAAAACAGCAATAGAACTGTATAATCACTATATACAATCTGGCTGTAATAAAAATTGGGTGTAATTTTGCCAGTTCAGACCATGCTAATGTTCTTTGAAAACGGATTAATAAATTTGTATGAAATAGTTGAATACTATCACGCATTTAGAAAAACAGTCATGTAACCATTGAAACAAGTTTATTAGGTAACCCTAAATATTGGCTGCGGGAAAAAACCCAACATTTTGTACATTTTTTTGCTTCATGGCTACCTTGTACACTTGATATTTCTGCCATGTGAAAGTCTGAGAGGCCGGTACAGTGGATGTCACACCTTGTACTCTACCTGTGGCTGTAAGGGTTATTTGGTTAATGTTTATTTTAGTTTCAGACTTCTTAGGGAGCTTGTAAAGTCTCTGTCGCTGCATGCTTGTAAGAACAAGAGATACCTGCTGGTATATAACTAGGTCTCGTTTATCTTTCTTGGGGGCAGAGAATGCACTAAACATCTTCTTGATGTCCGTTTGGCCCTGATTTGCCTGGTATTCGAGCTGCTAAAAGCTTGCTGGCAAGTATTTTATGAAACTGAGGAAGTGTAACTGAATTTATTTTTCTCTGAAGAAATTTATTCTCTGAACGTTACACACTATTTTTTTCTGCTGCTGATAATCAGTTAATTGTTTCTCCAGCATTTCTTCATTAATTCACCTGTGTATGTGAGGAAGACCAAAATCACTTCTTTGTTAGTGTAAAGCATTTTGCTATAAGAACATGTAGCCCTGGCGTCCTTTCCAGAGCGAGGAGGTACCCAGTACGGACTGGCTACAAAGCCAGGGAGAACTGGTGGTCTGGAACAGGGCGGGGGTGTAAATTCCTGCTCTAGTTTCTGCATGTGGATCATTTAATTAATGGACTGGCTGATAATGAGGACATGCCTTTAGTTCAGACTTTCTTAAAAAGGTCAGTGTGGCAAATTCCCGGCAGCCTTGCTGAATTATAATGCTTTCAGAAGATTCACTAAACTAGTTAGGAAATGTTCTAGGTGCACCGTTCAGTCGGATGAATGCCAACAGGATGTCTGCGTTCCCTTGCTGGAGCTGCTCAGAGGTAGATGGAGAGACTACTGGTATTGTCACTTCTGGCAATATATAAAACTCACTGGAATGCTTGAAATTACATTTCCGTGTACTTCTCTTGTATTGCAAAGGTTGTCGTGATTTCTCAGGACAATGATGGAACGTGTTGCCCTGAGGACTGTTCAGTGAGGTCTCCTAAATAACATCATTAAGGTGGTCCGTCCTTTGTAAAACGCTTAGGCTTCTGTAAAGAGAAAAGAGTGCAGTGGCCTAAGAACAGTTGTTTTCAGTTTCCTCAAAAGGTTGAAAAGAAATGTGTTTCAAAGCCAGTGAAAATAAAATTGTGTGTATGAAGCTATGTGCATTGGGAACCCCCTTTTTATTTTTTTTAACTATTGCATCCCAAGCCACAGCAGCGACAACGATCCCAAAATCAGGCATTAGTAAGGTACAAGGTTTTTGTGTAGTACATTTAAACTCAAGATCAGAGAAGCATGCAGAAGAAGATCTTCTGCTGACTTAGTTTTACCAAGGTAAATATTATTTTAGTTCTTCTGGCATACCCCTGAAAATAAGCTGCAAACGAAGTTAGGTTGGTTCAGTAGGATTTTAGAAATTTTATAATGGCAAAAGAAATACATAAGTTAGGTTTTAGTTTGTCTTACCCAGAGCATTCACATCTACTTTATCCCTTTCCAGGAAAAAAAAAACCTTTAGCCGCTCTGCGTTTCATTTCTTATTTATTGGATTACATTCCAGAGTTGCTGTGGAGATTGCTGTTGTAAATGTCATTGGTGGCCATGCGATAAGGGAAGTGTAACCTACCAGAATCTTTGACGAAAGTTTTCTCCCTTTCTCAACAGAAATTTAACTGGCAGTTAAAAGCAGAGGCTGTAAAAACTGTCAGGCCAGGCAAGTATGGGAAAGAGAAAGACAGGGCAGCTATTGCTCAGGGTGGGCGTGGGTGGAAGGAGCAGAACTGGTCTCCTTGCAGAACAGTCCTAGAGCGAGAGGAGCCACAGAGCATTGAAGGTGAAAGTCAAACATTATTTATCATCCTTTGACCCTTCTGGGCTTATTCTGACTTAAACTGTGCAAGGAGAGAGGGTGGTGTGTAGCTATAGGACATTTGCGTTAGACCTGGTTACAGGGATTGTCACCAATGCTGGCTGTCCTTCAATAAGCAACAATTCAGATATGTTGTAACTGTATCCTTTATTTGAACGTTGAACAGAGGTAATCAGTGTTGTAATAGAGACCTCTTGGTAAAGGGGATTGGGTCATATAGGTTTGAGATGATAAGGGAAATAATATACTTGAGGTTTGAGAGAAGTATAGACAAAACCTTGAAAGGCTCATCTGAATCATCAAATTACATTATTCATGTACTACTGTGTCATCTTTCTACAGCAAAAGGCCTCACAGAATGCCAATAACATTGTTTAAAGCAGTCGTTATAGTGGTTTGTTTGTTTGTTTAGAAAGTCTATATTTGATGATTATCTGATGCTTAGGGAAAGACTTAAGAATAGGGCAAATATACTGCAATATGTCCCACTCTGGCCTCTGAACGTTTGTGTTTCAGAGAGTTTATTTAAAGCTCAATCACGTAGCCTGCATGCAGAACGGTTACCTGGTGAACTCAAGTCAGTATGTGGTTTGTTTTCTCTGGGTCTCAGATGTCTGTGTGTCAGCTATGCCATGGAGGGCTCGATTGCATACCAACACCTGCTGTATTATGATATGCAAGTTGTACTCTTAAAGAATGCTGGTTTTAATTTTCAGAGATCTACATTGTCTTAGGCATGAACAAGAAGGTCCTGAGAAGAGGACTGAGGGCATAATTTTTCTGCTATGTAAACTTAGTGTGTCATAATTCTTTAATTCTGTATATTGCTGCATCTCGTGAAGGATGTAGTGGAGTTGGACGAGATACAAAGGGAGAATAAAGAAGCTGTGACTTCAGTTTGGAGAGAAGAAGGCTGAATGAGAATGAACTGAGGTTTTCAAAATCATGAAAATGGTGGATTAAGTGTACATGGAGCTGTTGTTGATTGAGTTCTGCAACATGAGAGCTAAAACCTGAAATTTCTACTTGAAATTGGTAGATTCATTTAAAACAAAGTACATTTTTGCACAGTGGATATTGTACTGTGTGGGCTTTGTAGCATGTGACTGCCAAGATGAAGCTTCTAAAAAGGGTAGGAGACTTCTCGGAACAATGCAAAAAGATTTCCACTAGTGCTATCTGAGTAGGACTGGGTTAAACGCAGACCATGACACCTGAATACTGTTCAACTGGGGAACGTGCTGACCTCAGCCTTGCAGTTCTCTGCTCAGTGTGGTGAGGAAACCTGGTCAACGCTGGCAACAAAGCATTGCCAGCCTGACGGTTGTTGGAAGGTGCTTAGGAACTGCGCTTTATTTGGGGAGAAGAGAATCTGACTTTTTTTTCCTTCTCTCTTTATGAAGCAATGTCTCCATGGATAGCAGGTTTTCAAAGCATCTAGGAACTCCAAAAGTAAACCTTAGTGCATCATGGGGAAACTCAGTAACCTCTCATTTGAAAATGTTACATTTCAGGTGGGACTTTTACTGATAATGTCATGTTTTAAGCTATTCAAAATATTGTTTGCAAATTGAATGTTAGATAATGAGCATAAATATCCAATTTGCTAATTATGATGCTAATAGGTCATTAACAACCGATTCTGTGAGCACTTAGTGATGATACTTCATTTACTTTGCTTACTATTGTGTTTGCATTTATGGGTTCTGATGAGACATGCAAGCTACTCTCAAGATTTATCTGAAAAATACTGCTATAAACCTAGTCCTTATTGTTTTCCCCTCAATACTGTTTATTCACTTTTCTGTTTCCTTCTAATAATCAAGCAGTTATAATTTCCATGGGAACAACCTGTGAAATTTATGTTCAGAGAATGTTCTCTGTATGCCTTTTCAGTACCATATTAATTTCTTCCGATTTGTCTGTGATCGGTAATGTTATAATGTACATAATACCAATAAGAAAGTATAAAGATATGACTCGTTGACATCACACTGCTGGTGAGGAAGGTGAAGTGGAGCTGGGAGGTGGATAGAGAGACACAGAGAAGACTTGCAGTGCAAGGTGTGGCCAAACTGAGCCACGACAGGCGAGCCTGTTATCATGGTACCAAGATAGATTTTGACTAGCTAACGTTGGCTAGGTTAGATTCATGGTTTTGCCGTAATGCTCATGGTACCTCTCCCAGCTGAGGCAGTGGTGCGGTATCTTCAGAGCCCTTGATGGGTTTTTCTCTAGCAATGTGTTCAGTTGCACCTTGAACACATGCTGAGCTTCGGTGACCGATGGCAACCTGTGGCAGTGAGTTCCTCAGCTTCACGGTGTGTTTTGAACTTTTGAGATTCGCTTGCTCTTTGTTACTCCTTTTATTAGAGGAGGTAGTAAGTACTTTGTTCACTTTCTCCAGGCACTCATGATGGTATCTACCTCTAAGTAAAATCTCCCCAGGCTTAAAAAGTTGTAATACATTTTTTTTTTATGTGCATGCTAGCTGTTTTGTACATTTATTTTCTGGGCCAACTTTCTGTATCTTTTCTAGTTGCACCCTAGCCCTTTCAAGACTGGGAGGAAGCAGAGGAAGACAGGGAAAGAATAGAGCCAGAAACTGCATTTCACGTATTTATAATGTGACAATATCTTTTATTTTGTTCTTTATTTCTTTCCTAATATTCTAGTTATTCTTGTGAATGCAGCACATAAAAGTGGCATTTGCCAAATACGGTCTGTCTTGAATGGCAGTTATTAGCTCAATTTCCACTGCTGTATGTGTAGAGCTGTTTTTGCCCATGTCACTTCGTATTTATCAACTTCATATTCAATCTGCCATTTTCTTACCCAGTCATCACTTTTTTCCTGCTGCTCCCTGCAGCCAGCTTATTTTCTCCCTTCAGATTTCTCCTAGACCTTGTTGAATGTTAAGCTGGAAGCGCTCTGAGAGTGATGTAAGTTTTGCTATTTGATGTAGCTCTGTGGACAGCTAGTGATTCCTTCCCTGTAGGAAACATGACCCAGAGCTGTTCTTCGGAGGAAGAGGTCTCTTGGGAATCCCCCAGGATAGCTCAGAGAGGTCAGACTGCTCAGATCTTACTTTGTGGATGATTGCCAAGAGTGGCTTTTACAGCAATTTTGTGCTACCTGCTTTTATTTATTTCTTCCACGTAGCCAGAAAAGCGTACTCGGTCACCTAGAGATTAAAGAATTGCTTAATGGAAGGCATATACATCCTTCAGCAAATGAGTAGTTTTATATTTCACATGTACAAATATGCGCTTCACAATTCCAAATGCTTTTTTTTTTTCTTTAAGTTTGCGGTGCACCTTGGAATTGTAGCTTAGGTCAGGGTGACACTGTGCAGCTTTGCTTAATTCCTGACAGACACACACCTTGTATTTTGAGGGGGCGGAAGGGAAGGGTTGTTTCTCTCTGAGATTGCATTTGCATCAAAATATTCTGTGTCTCAGGGTAAAGATCACTCAGACAGAGGTTACAGCTACCCTGTGTGTATCAATATTTGAATTCACTTAACAGGCTACATGGCCATATACTGCTTTGAGGCATATTAACATTTTTTTTTTTTCTGCATGGAAGGTCAGTTCCCCACATAGTAATCTACAAATTTCTAGAGCTGGTTTAGTGATCTCTAGTAGCTGAGAGTCCTTTTATATATGTGTATATTACAGGATCACGTATATATGTATAGATGACTTTTTCAGTACCTTATTTTTAGGGGATAAATTTTCTTAGTATTATATTATTTCACAGTATTTATGGGGTTAAAGAAACAAATTTGTGGGTGACAAAACTAGGTCACATGGACAAGACTAATTAACCTGTATATAGGCAGATAAAACCAGGGAAAGGAACAAGCTGCGAATAGAAGAAACACATGACAAAAGGCAGCGTGACCCGTATTTGAAAGTTAGGGAAAAATGTATGGGCTTTCTGCAATTGTATTCACGCTTTCTATATTCTGGACAGACCCAAGCTTGTAAAAGTTGAAGACCCTAAATTACATTCATACTCTGAGTAGGGTTACGGTGCTGAATAAATCCTTTGTGGAAATAATAGCTGATGTTCTGGGCAGAAGATCTTTACTAGAAAATCCAACCAACCAACCAAAGTGATGCCTGGTGTAACTCCGTTTACTTCAATATATTACATGAACAAGGATTTTATATCTGTGGCTCCGATGCTTTGTTGGTATTAATAAATGAAGTTCCACTAATGTGCTAAACATCTCTGGTGATTCAGTGAAGGGATGATATTTTTTAATTCTCCACAGAACCCAAGTCAGCAGACCTTAAATTCAATATGATGATAGTAAACGGGCCAAGTGTGGTGTACCCAGCCACGTCTGTCTAGACATGTAACTAGCAAAAATGCAAACGAGGCTCGTTGGGACAGGGATCGCGCTGTCCACGTGAAGGAGGTGCGACTGTGCAGCGGGGAGATGGAGGGGTGCAAAGCTGCCTGCCAGAACTCAGCGCCAGTGCCACAGCTTTACTGCGGAGAGTAAACCCAGTGCATTGCTGATACACCAGTCCAAAGCTCCTGTCTTAGTGTCCGTGATGGTATGCGAACACAGGTACCACTATCGCTGAGATGTTGTGTTTTATGGGGGGGAGTTAGCTTGGCACAGCTGTGTCTCACGGGTGCTCAACTGGAGACAGCTGGAGCCAAGTGTACTTTACATACAACGTCAGAGGCTGCCTTCTTAGGGGTTTCTTTTCCTGCTGTAATTCTTTTGTCATGAAAATTTCAGTGTTTTTTCCGTAAAAGTAAATAAGCGTTGCATAATTTGGTTGATTGGCATGGGTTTTATTCGTCTAACTTGAGATGTCCGCTGAGATTTGTGTACATCTGTCAATTTTATTCTCCTTTCTCCCGTCCCTTTTTCAGAGCAGATGTGTTTGCCTGGGAATGGTGACTTCCCTGGGGATGGTGGGGTATTATTGAGACTCAAAATTAATACCTGGTTGTTTTGAACTGAGAATGTGATCTTAATGCGTTGCTTGCATGTGGCTATCCAAAATGTGCAAAGACTTATGAATTTGTAAGTTGTGGAAAGCTTTAGTATTCTTCCATGTGTCGTGCTTCCAGTTTCATTGAACCTTGCTTGTCTGCTATCTGTATTCATAAGGGAAAGAAGAGAATCCTATCCTAGAGTGAAACTATTCATTTAAAAGACAATGTATTGTCAGTGCCGATGCCTAAGGTCTGCTTCTGCTCTACATATCTGCTGTGTTAAAGCATATAAACGTGTTGTGATATAAATGAGTCTAACCTCGTTGAATACTGTCCAATGCATATGGAGATAATCCCATTTAGGCAGCTCAAAAAATTCACGGGAATGTTTTGTTGCTTGCTACACCTACTTACTCTATTTAAGTCTCATTCACTGTAAACTGTATTCATAGCATGTTATGAGGCTTGTGTTTTCTTGTTTTTATTTCCTCATCTGGTTCCCTTCCAGCTTGCCACATTTCACAAGTAAATCCAAGGCTGGATTAGGAAGCTATGTCCCAGATCCTGTTGAATCGTGCGATTGCGTTTAGGGAGGCAAACTTCTTCCAGCAGTCTGCCTGAAATCTGCTACAAGGAAAGGCTCACATGCTGCTGATTTAAAGGGCATCTTTCCCTGACCGTGTTAATGGAACAAGAAAAATGTAACCCTGGTGATCTGGGATAAGCTGAACAACCTGTATTTTGACAAGTAACATACATGATTTTTAAGTTGTGTGTGGTTTTCAATTTTTCTTGTTTGTTTTGTTTGTAATTTTCTTCACCAAGAGACTGTGCACCATCAGATTAATTAGGCCTGATGAATTTCTTGAGATCATGTGGTGGCAGCTCTTAACCTTTGTATATGCATGGTGATTTACTTTCTAAACCTTAACAAAATTTTAAATTAGCACAAATGTTTTCTTCATTACTGACATGGCTGTCATAGTATTTTTAGTATGAACAGTTTAATCTTCCATGACAGGTTGATCAAATTATTTGAAATATAGTGCTGCTTTTTATCTTGCATTTCTATTTTCTTTAAATACTTCTTGCACAATATAAGCTGGTTTATTTCTTTTCATAATGGTAAATGTTTTTCTTAATCATATTTTTAACCCAACCCCCCCAAATATGAACAAACCTGTCCCCTTACACCAACCTAAGTGTGCTGCAAATAAACTGAACTGAATGGGAATGGATTGACCTGTGTGTTCACACCACTGGAGTTGCAGGCAAGACCTGGCAGTTGAATAATTTACTTCTGAGCAGGTTGGCTCTCCTTGCACACGTCAGCCACAACTCCAGTTTCTCTCCCTTTCATTACTCCATCTTTCATCTCTCTTCACTTACCGTAGCTCAGCCACGAGAGTTAATAAATTCCTGTCTTTCACTAAAATTCCCATCTTTAAGAGAATTATAAAGAAGCAGAGGCTGCAGCTGCCCTCAGTGATTTGTGATTTATTACTGGGGGGAGTAATCTCCCTCCTGTTGTCAAAATGGTAACAAGTGTTTCCACAATGCAGCAATGGTTGTTTAGGTGGTACGTGTAAATAAAACAGAGCCATCTGGACTGCTGAAAGCATGGCAAGTACAGTACTCTGCTAGTTTGAGTAGTTAAAGCTGTTTCTTCCTTTTAGGTAATAATAATCTGTGGATTTCATTCACTTTTTGAAAATATGTTTTCTTTTTGGTCAACAGCTGGTAACATTCACAACCCTTTGAATGTGCTGAAGTCTGAAAAACAAGCAGCCTGCTTCTGTTTGCTAAATACAAAATATAGGTTTTCCTTTGAGTTTAGGCTCAAAATCCAGTTACGGGTATAGGTAGAAAATGGGTGCAAGTCTTTCTGTGAATCTAAGTTTCAAAGTTGCCCACCTTCTCATAGAACAAAAAAGTAGAAATTTTGCAGTGCAAAATTTAGGATTGGCTTCACTGAGTTGGACAGATCTGATGAGTTACATGAAAAATTACAGTGAAAGTGAGCACCTTCTGGCTTTTCGAAAAGCTTTTATTATTTATTAGTTATGATGGATTTTGCAGTATTCGGGAAATGAAATAATTATGAGCCATGAACTGAGGATGACACATTTTTCTTTCATCACTGATTGCTTATAATTTGCAGTAATACTTGTTACTTTAATTATATTGCCATTTTATGTTTAGATAAGCATAGGAAGGAGGTATTTTTCTTTCCATAAGTGAACATTTTTTTAACCTACTACAAACAGGCAACAAAAATGCAGGATCTGATTCTAGTCTTTGTTTCATTATCATAAACTCAGAATTTAAGCTGTTTGGAATTATATTATTCTTTATATTATATTATTATTTATACATCATGGCTTTCCTAGTAATATGAGTCTACATAACCTTACATTTTGGAGTGAAAATGTTTAATTTTAGAAATATTGAACATAGGCATCGGGTAGGTTTCACATAGACTATTAGCAAGACATCCAGGTATTTTTGGGGGATGGGAAAGGATTGTTGGCAGTATACATTTTATTCTTGACTTTTGTAGTTAAAAGTGGGAAAAGTTTGTATGACAGACCTGAACTGTGCCTAAATTGGATCAACTAGTTACATTCAGCTTATTTTGAGACAGTGAAGTTTGAAACTTCTCCGATCCTGACAGATTTGTGTTTATATCAACTCATTTACTTATGAGTTTACTAATGGGTTACTATACTCCACATTTATTCAGGCCGATCAAGCTTCATACATCAAATATGTACATTCCTGGCTCGTGCTGTCACAAGGTTTTGCTTCACAGGCTCATGCTATAGCCCTGCACACCCCTTTTGGCTTCCAAAGGCAAGTGGTCATAATCCTCTGGCCAGCAGTGCTCAGCCTGTGTGGCCATGGAGCAAAGGCAAAGTGTGTCACTGCGTTGAGGCAAGGGATTTGCATATCCTCTTAACTTCACCCATGCACTCTTCCTTCTCCATTATGCATGGCCACGGTGTTAAGAGATCTGCGGTTTGCATGCAGGTCAAAACTACTAAGTGAGGTCTAACAACTATTTAATTTGCTAAGTATTTTGGAAACAGGTTTAATAAGGGCCAGTAAAGTCAAGGCAGCAATAACGCAGGTCCAGGTGGAGTTGTGAACATTGCGCAAAACTCTAGGAAAAGAGAAAATAGCCTTTGTTTAGTCCTCTGCTGTTGCATGGAGCAGGCAGAGTTTGTCACAGAAACGATCTGGGTCTGCTGAACTGGTCAGTGAGGTGACCCTGAGCACGGCTCAGGCAGGTGGGATAATGTCCTGCTCACGGCTTTGCACCTTGTCTTCCCTCCTCCTCCAAGACCATGGAATTGGAAGAAGCTGTCTAGTGCCTGAGTAGGAAGGGCTGGCTGAGGGATCTCCTGTACGGCTGCTTTACACTTACATGGAACATCCCTGGTTTTGTGCTGACTTACCTCATTTTAGCATATTCTGTTGCCCAAATTCTTGATGCTGACTTTTTCCTGTGTCTGTTAAGTGTCTTTGAAGAGGCAATGTGTGGGATGTGGATGTTCTCTGTGTCTTTAGCGTGTATGAAATTAACAGTACATATTTATATTGTCTATTTGGACAGGAATTAAATTTTTTTTTTTTCTGTTTGCATGAACTTGCTGCCATAAGTAGTGAATAATCTGAAGCTGCAAAGCATCTGGCACTTTTGAAGACTGTTCTCTGCTACCACACAATATACAAGCATTTAAGCCATTATGTTTAGACTGCTGAGGAAAAAAAGATTAGAGTAGTCGAGCATAGCAAAAAAGCAAGAGTCACAAATATGTGGATTCATTTCAGTAAGTCTTCAAGCAGCTGTAGACTTCATATTTAGTTCCACAGAGGTCCATGTGGAGTTCTCTCTGTTCTGGATGTTAACTATATGCCCAAATACGGTTTCTTCTGATGAATAAAATAACTATTTTTCCACTTCCTTGAACTGTTTTCCCGATTCTGTTCACATTTCAACCTTGTGAACAGACTTTCTTTGTTTGCTCTGGCTTTATATAATAACAGAATTAGATGATAGTAGTCTCCCAAAATCTCAGATAGCTCTTCCCTTGCTAAATTGATTTTTCAGCAGGTTGCTTTGTTCTTTGCTGAGCTGGAATCAAATCAGGTTTGCTTATTATGTCTCTCTCAAGCAGGATTTGAATCCATCATGTAAGTATGTGCCAGAGATGCAAGCCTTGGTCCTAGTCCTTACCTCAATATTTGAGCTCCCAATTTAACATGGGGAGAAAAAAGTGCAGAATTCAGTGTGTGTGTTTGGGGTCTATTAGTATTAAAGACGTCTGGGAGTCTCTGAGTGTTACTAAACTAACGGACTGCCTGGAGCCTTAGAGTGCAAAGTGCCTTTAGCGCTCTATAAATTATAAGAGTGCACTGTTAAAGCAGCAGTTAGTACTTCCCTGTAGCATAACTGGACTGCTTTAGCAGTTTTTTTATTAAACTGGGTCGTGTAAAGTATTCTGTAGCCTCATGAACTCTTTTGGTGTTCACGTTCTGTAGACATCACATGTAAATTATCTTTGATTTCAGAAGCTGTTAGTAATGTAAGCTTATGTGCAAATAAGAAGGTCTTTGCAGTTGATGGTATTTCTGTGTACACGAAAATAGAAGGAACACTTCGGATGTTATGATAGCATTAAGATTGTAAGGGCTGTTTGTGTTCAGAAAAGTTAGGGATAAATTAATGAAATGTGTCAGCTTAAGTTGTATTAATTAAAACATGCTAATCTTATAGCGGAGTGCTTAATTTTTGAGTGTTTCAGTATATCCATTTTCTGTGCCATTCTCATAAATTTTACAGAGATGAGTATTTCTCTATGGCTGTGCAGACATCTGTGCAGATAAGCTGGCTGGTCAGCTGGGAGCCAGTTCAGAAACAAAAACTGGGGCTGCTCTGACATTGAAACAGTGTTAAGAAGTTATGCAGAAATATTCACTGGAGTTTGCCAGTATGGTTGTATGATTTTTGTGTTGACTTGTGTTTGTGTGAGTCAGAAAACTGGTAGAATAAATGCTGTTTGTCTGCTGAGGAGCTTATAGGTATGCCTTATCTACTCAATAGTTGAAGTTAGTTACTTGAGTTTTGCTCTTATTAGTTAGTAACCTTTACTTCCCTAGGTGTGCACCTAGGATAGAGAAATGCCCACAAACAAGGTTACCTTCCTGTATAGAAGATCATTAAAGGTACATATTACCATGAAAAAAAAAAAAAACGAAATTTCTGACATTTTCATTCCACTTGTTAAAATTCATACAACATTTTTGAAACTTCCTGAATCTGGAGGAAGATTTGACCTGTGTCCTTTTGGGGATGTTTATTCTCCAGCACGGTGGTACAGGGAAGGCTTTCCTCCAGCAGTGGAAGCAGCTGCGGCACACTGCTTGGGAGGCAGTGTCCCGGCTAATTTGCCAGGGGGAAAGGAGCAGCAAGATGCTGAGGAGAGAGGACTATAAATACTGCATGGCTGCAGCTATACAGCTCCCTGAACCAAGTTACTATTGCTACATTGCACACTGCAAAGATGTCAGATCTCTTCACTGCACCCCACTGAATCATAAATAACTAACCGTACCGTTCCTCTCTGTTTTGGCATGGAGTTATGGTTTGGTGCTTTTCATAGATTGATTTGATAAGGAAAATGGCTTATGTGACCGTGCTGTCAGTCTCTTCTCCCCTCCTTATCCTTCTCCCTCTTTCCAATGGCTTTTGAATTTATTGCTCAACTTCAGATAAATTTTTTAAAGGAACAGAAATCTCTGAAGGTTTTATGTTCTTACAAGCGTATTAAAATAGATGATTAGGTATAGGAGAGACCCACAGTAGAGCTCCCATGGAGGAAAAGGCATGTTTGGAAACACATCGCCTGAGGGATGAGCCTGTGCATGGCTGCACTCTCTTGCCCAGCCACACATGAAAGCAACATCTGGAAGAGAAACCTGCTGTGGTAGGAAGTACTAGGGATGTGCAAGTAACTTGGGATTTCACGGCACACAGATTTATTTAGGGATGCATTGGAGGCTCTGAGGTGAAGAGGAGCATCTGCTCTACTGATCCTCTGCTTGAAGAGAGGTGAAAAACAGGATCTGGGGGGGACTCAGTAATTTTTGTCTGCATATGGGTGTTAACAGGATCCTTTTGCAGAAGATAGGACAGTTGCTCACTTTTCCAATGATGGTGTCTTTCTCCACTGTGTCAGCTCGCTTAGACTCATTAAGAAGCCAGTATTGGCCCCATTTAATTTGTTGTCTATGAATTTACAATATACAAATACTCTCATTTAAAGAGCTTTTCCTAGCTCTTGGCAAACCACTGGTTTTCATGTTGATTTTCTTAACCTTAGGGTTAGCTCTGGAGAGTACTGTGAAAAATAAGTTAGCATCCAAAATACAAAATGGAATCATGCCGCTGGGTAATTTTTGTAAATAGAAGAATTTGGCCTTTAAACAGAACAAACTGCTGGCATTCTCCTCTCTTCCACAATGAAGTGCAAAAATTCCCTGCAATGAATTTCTGTAGCCTCTATTCCTGTGGAGTATTTAGTAGGTGAATGCTTAACATTTATGTTGCTTTTGTTATTTGTGTTGTTTACCAACAGAGTTAAAAAATGTTTGCTTAAGGGTCAGACTGTTGATGTGGATATACCTTTAGTAAATCTTAGCAATATCTATCCAAAACTGACCAAGTTATAAATCTTCCCTAAAACCAACAAAGCTTGTTTTTGGAATATATTGAGTTGATGTGTCAGCACTTTTGGGAAGTTTAATCTATGAAGATGTGATGCTGTCCAGTCCCAGGTAATTCTTCCTCCTCTGTCTCTGGATCCATTTAGAAACTGAAAGCTGGTGGGTGTAAAAGAGATCGTTCAAAAGTGGAAGCGGTTTATCTCGTCTCTCGATGTGATGCTGTCCAGTCCTAGGTAATTCTTCCTCCTCTGTCTCTGGATCCATTTAGAAACTGAAAGCTGGTGGGTGTAAAAGAGATCGTTCAAAAGTGGAAGCGGTTTATCTCGTCTCTCGATGTGATGCTGTCCAGTCCTAGGTAATTCTTCCTCCTCTGTCTCTGGATCCATTTAGAAACTGAAAGCTGGTGGGTGTAAAAGAGATCGTTCAAAAGTGGAAGCGGTTTATCTCGTCTCTCAGAGATTAAGAAACCTGTTAGGTTAGTTAGTTCCTTTTGATTTTGGTTTGCTTTTAATCTGCTGACTTCTTTCCTTGTATGGATTCTGGTTTTTGCCTTGTGAGAAGCAGCTGATGATCTTTCCTTACCTACCTTTCCTGTGACATTCATGATCGTGGAGATCACATTTATGTCTCCTACTCTGAAAATGCAAAACCTACTAGGTTTAATCTCAAATGCAGTTTACTTCTATGTGGTACGAAATACCGGTGTGGGAAATGTCCTTCAACAGCTTTTTTTTTGTTGCTGCTGTAAGATAGTTGCACAGAATTATGCAAGTGTTGGAGACAGATTTGTATTTTCTTCCTACTCAAAACTTTTTGGAAAGGTTTATTTTTAGTAAAAGATGTCAAAGTCTATCTTTATTTAAAATAAAGAATAGGCTTAAATACACTGAAAATATATTGAAATATTTGAGTATATATGTGTATATTAGCATTAACTATTACTTGAATGTGCACAGCAGGAAAGGTCTAATAAAGCATAGAATAAGGACGGGTGAGTTTGAGGTGAAGTCAGTTTTTATTTATGTTGGCGTAAATGGTGCAGTGCCAATGATGTTCACAGAATTATCCTTGAGCAATTCCAGTTTCACTTATGGTCATGTTCTGTATTTTTTCTGGAGCTGCATGACTGGTTTACACTTCTCTTGTGTCTAATAGAGAGTGCCTGTTTAGGCCTCTTAATGTGGTTAGAAGTAACAGATGTAACATAATCTAGTATTATTTTTTGATGGAGTACTGTACATCAGAGTACACCAAAAAGTAAAAAAGTTTGTCAAACTTGCTTTCTCAATGGAAAATCCTGGATTTTCCTTTCCATTTACACCTGTAAAAGGAAGAAATACGTGATAGGCAAGGCTTTCTGCAACATAAGCTTCTACCCATCAATGAAGGCAGTAACATTTGAACCTAGGCATACACATTTCAGAGCTCATCAGTTAGCTTAGCTATAGGCTGTCCCCTACCATGCTGAGAGCTGGACCGGGATGTTCAGCACACATCTCCTGATTTGGGGAATCTCTTTGGGGCGCTGGAAACAGCAGACCCTAATTTCTGGATCTCAGGTGGACTTGGGGGAAAAAACAAGCATCTTGCTGTCCAAATTTGGGTTGTTCAGCAAACGCACGTGCCTGGGATGCTCAGTTCTTTGGCAAGACTTAAATCAAGGAAGACGTCTGTTGGAAACTGCAGAGCAGCATCGTTCACGTTCTGTCACATCTGGCCTGAAATTGTGTCTTTCTTGATAACCAAAAGAGCCTGTTTTTGCCTTAGTACTGACTTCATGCTGCCAGGAGCACTCCGAAGTGAGTGGAGTTAAATCGGGCTCTGCCCTTGTGAAGTGATGCATAATATTTCTGTTACAGCGCCATGAATATGTTGGAAATTTGCAACGTGATAAAATTCCTCTCTCTCTTGCAGACTAACACACCAGTATTCCCTTTGTGCTGTGAGCGTCTGATATAGGCTGTAAACACTCTTCGGCACTTTACGTGCCTTGAGTAGTCAGTGAAATGGAACTTTCATCCCGGTTCTCTGGTTTTCTTAAATATATGATTATATGTCTTTGTTGCACACATCAGTCATCAGTCTCTGGTTTTGAGTCTTTAGGTCAGGGTTGTTTGTTTGTTTTTTTTT